>PVJH01007798.1:0-90001 GCA_004026705.1 Nesogale talazaci
AAAAACACATTGTCTTACTTTATCTTAACTGGACTAGATTGTTGTTAAAATGATTGGAAAATAAAAAAGAATTTATGTCTTCAAATTATGGTCTTGGTGTAAACACATCATTACCTATCAAAATAAAGAGCAAACCTCTTAGAAAAAGTACAGGCAGGATGCTTCTTAGAAGCAAGTGTTACAGGAGTTCCCAGCAAGTGTTCCCAGGAGTTCCCAGTTTCGAACTCCTTTAAAGGAGGAACCAGGAAAAGGACATCTTACTAGATAAAGCAGAAGGTCAACAAAGAGTAGAAAGACCTTCAACAAGATGAATTGACACGGCATCTCCAACAAAAGTTACAAGCACAATAGCAATTGTTGGCATGGCATAGGCATGGGCAGTGTTTCATGCTGTTGTACAGAGGGTGACTAAGAGTAAAAGCTCACTCAAGTCTAACAACAACAGCAACAACAATGACAGATGGCTATGAAATTCCATACCATCTCCACAATTCTATCTATCTCATATTTTGCATTTATACTAAAATCTACTTAATGTAAGTAGTTCTATGTAAATATATCTCAAGATATAGCAAATACATTGTAATATTTATTCAGCTTATTAGAAGACTCAATATTACAAAGATATCATAAAAAGATTCTTTTGCACACTGTGTTAAAGTACAGTAACCTAAAATATAGTATTTTTTCTGTTGTCAAAACCTTTTTTTTACATCAAGAATGCTTTTTTATTGTTGAAAGAATGTCTTGTTTTCAATAATGCAAGGTTATATTAATAGGGAAAATTGGAGGCAGGGTATATGGGAACTCTATATATTAACTCCACATTTTTTTCTGTATATCTAAAATGTTGCAAAGAAAACAGTCTATTTCAAAACATTAAAACCTTTGTGATGAAGAACCAGTGCTCCTTGGTTGGTCTTACTGACTGCATATCAACTGTTAAGCAGCGACGGGAGGGGTCAGGGGAAGGAAGGCAAAAACACTCAGGGAATTAAAAACTTTTGTACCATAGTCCATAATCCAGGCTCAAGTACAGACCTCTGCTTTTGCAACATTTTGCATCATCCCCCAGGGAGGCAGTATTGTCCACTTTGAGGAACATTGCTTATTGTGCAAACCAAACTGTAATCTAGTCACCAGCTAGCTGCAATATTGAGAAATCACCATTTTCTCACAATGTGTGGGAAAAATAAAATGTGGGTTTAAAATTTCTAGGTGCTCTAGAAATATATAATAATTCCCACAGCAAACATATTCCAGTTGTCACCATTCCAATGTCGTGTATTATAAAAAGGATTCTAGTAATACAAGCCCAAATTTATTCCCCATTATATGTACTACTAATCCACAATACATCTTCAGAACTTTTCTGCCTTTTCCATATATTGCAAGATAAAACATTTAAGAACTATTCAAACTACAGAGATAATACTAAGATTTATATTTGTTTTCTAATTGATGTTGCAAATCTATCTCTCTATCCATGTACATCTAATTCTAAATAGTCTATAAGCCAGATGAATTACAATCCTACTATCATAATCTTTAATAAAATATACCTTCTCCTTCAAAACAAATTCTGACTATTTCACCTTTTATCACTAAACACAAGGATGTGTATTGAATACTGCCATACCTCCACATCACATGGCTTTGATGAGCCTTTCTGCCATTTAATGTACCCAAGTATTGAAAGTAAGAACAAATGGAAGAACTATTATAGATGAAAAATAGTATGCTCGCATTCATCATTTCAAATAAGTACAGTTCAAAGTTATACAGAAATATAGCACAGGGAATTTCACCATGAAAAAAACATGCTGGAGGCTGTTTGATATCATATCTGTTCTCTTCAAAACAGGAATCCAATCCTTTGGAATTACAACATATATTCCTTCCATTAACTCTACCTTATGTGAAAAGGATGTCAGTCGGCCAGGGCTGAATCTCAGTCAGAGAAAGCATTGGAAGCCTCTCACTTACGTCCCTTCTAATCAGTGTAAGATAGAACACGGGCTTATCACCAATTGTCCCGCTGTGCTTTAAGGCTTTATATTTCACAGTCGGTTAGATGGACCTGGTTCCTACTCGCTGACATGTCTAGAATACATGTGGGCCATTTCTCCCAATATTTAGAAGGTTAAATAGTTTGTGTTATGTGATGTAAAGTTACTATCTACTAAATTACAAAAACAAATTCATCATGTTCATTTCAGTTTACTCCATATAACACCACCAAGAAGAATGTGCCGTTCTTTCAAAATCTAATGCCTATAAAGAAAGTATGCCTTGAAGGAAAATGGTACCATACTTAAGACAGTGATATCTTTTATTAGTACAGTAAAGCCCTATTTTTATGGAATAGATGGGTCTGAGGTTATTCCATAAAATTGATTTTCCAGAAAATGGAAAGAGGCAATTTACCCTAAGAATTTTATTGAAAAATTATGCTATTCTATTTGAATAATGATAGGAATGTTCTACACTTTTCCTTTATTAATGAATTAAAATACACAAAACACCATAAAATTATATTAGAGGTTCAAAAGTATCACTTAAATCTTCTTTACCAATCACTTTCATCTTGTAAAATCAGCAGTTCCATTAAAATCATATTATGTAAAGATGAGTTTTTACTGTAATAATAGTTATTACCTATTTAGCTCCCAAGGATGTTGTGAAAATTAAATAATAAGCCATTGCAAAACAAATACAAAGTGCTGCTAATACCAGAGGCCAAGAAGGGCAGTCAGATGAAAAAAGGAAGGAAAAGAGCAAGCTATACTTTAAGAAAATCACTGCTTTCATTTGTACTGTCATTCCTACCAACATTTCACAAAGTGGTCATGTGCACTGATGCACCATCATTTAATTTCCCAGCATTCTGCTGTATTTTTTTCTAGATCTCAAGAAGTTCAGTGTAACACAGTTGGGAAAGGTCAGAGTTCAACTGTGATTCCATGTACCTCCACCCTATAGTCTCGTGCTTTAAATCCTTACCCTGGGCCCCTGGAGCGCCTACTTTTGGGGGTCAAAGTTCACTTTAACTGCTTCTTTCTCCATAAAGCCATCTCTCTTCTACTCACTTAAGACACTGATTCTATACACACTGTCTTCAATTGCAAGCTCTTGCTTTATTAGTATGTATCATATGCTATACTCCAGTGCAGGGCTAGTTCTTGTTTGCCGTTGAAGTGTCAGGTCTTTGGTACATGGAAATCCCACTGCTACTGGAGTCTCTTCTGACTCAAAGCAACCCAGTCGAGCATGTCTGCGATGGCCCGAGCTGGTGGGAGCAGAGTCTCCCCTTTCTCACTGGAAAGACTAGCTGGTGGATTGGAACTGCGGCTGTTAATAGGAACAGTCCAACACCTTCGTCCCAGGGTTCTTTACACTGAATTGGAAAATGGTGCTAATTTGAATTACAGCTATCTTTTCTGTGATATACAAAATAAATCCTTTTTATCAATGGCTCACACTACCATACTTCTTTGGAAAGTTACTCTAGTTTTTCAATAAGTATGTATCTAATATAATTAATCATACAACCATTCTTGATGAAGTGCAGAGTACTCGAAGAAGTTTCTGATGAAGACCAAGGAGTGGGGGCTGAGACCTGGTGGCATAGTGGTTGAGTGCAGGACTGTGGCCCATTGACTTGGCGGTTCAAATCCAGCAGCAGCTCTCCAGGAGCAAGACTGGGCCTCCCACTCTCACCAGAGAGCAGTGATGCCCCCCCCCCTCAAAAAAAAAGACCGAGGAATGTAGTTTTAACTATGCATTAAAACTCACTATAAAGAAGTAAAAATCTTCACAACTGGGTCAATAGATAATATCATGATCAGTAGGAAAAAAAGTTTGAAGTTGCCAAGGATTTGATCTTGCATGGATCCACCATCCATGCTTACGGAAGCAGTAGTTAAGATATCAAACAATGCACTGCATTGGGTAAATCTGTTTTACAATATTTCTTCAAAGAGTTGACAAGCAATGATGTTACTTTGAGGAATAAGGCGTGTCTGACCCAAGTCATGGTATTTTTTCCTACTGCTTCCTAAACATGTGAAAGTTGGACATTTAATAAGGAAAACTAAAGAAAAAGTGATGCCTTTGAACTTTGATGTTGGCAAAAATATTGAAAGTACAATGAGTGGTCAAAAAGACTAAATAGATCTCTCTTGGAAGAAGCACAGCCAGAATTCTTCTTGGCAGCAAGGGTGGTAAGACTTCATTTCATTGAATTTGGAAACGTTGTCAGCAGAGGCCAGTTGCGGAGGAAGGACAGCATATTTGCTACAGTGAATAGGACTTGAAGAAGAGGAAGGCCCTTCATGACTGGATTGACACAGTGGCTGCAACACTGGGCTCAAACATAAGAACAGTCGTGAGGATCATGTAGTGTTCCATTGTACATAGGGTCAATATGCCTCTTAATAGCACCTAAAAGTAGCAACGTGTATCTGAGAAGAAACCCTGGTGGTGCAGCTGGCTGAAAGGCTAATAGTTGGTGCCCACTGTTAGTCCATGAAAGAACTATGAAGATTCTGTAAGAACGTGTACCCACATAAACCTCATTGAACAATCCTACATGGCCCTACAAGGCTCCGATGCATTGGTATCAACTCCAAGGCATTGGGTTTGGTTTGGGGTTTACCTAGCTAATGGAGATATGGTGATATTGGATACTTCTGATAAAAATAAATTTATTCATAATCAAATGTGAAAACAATGACATGAACAGTGGACAAGGAAGAATCAGTATAATGTATAATATGACTTGGGTAGATCAGAGAGGGCATGGAAGGTGAATTTTTTAATGATATCATAAAAGTTGGGGCTCTGAAACCAAGCTATTTGAGTTCCACCTGTTTAACTTACCACCTGAATGATATCTGAGCTCATGAGGTAATTTCTCTATGTCTCAGATTCATTCATGAAAAGATGGTTAAAAACAGGATCCACTCAGAGTCAGTGGTTGGGAGAATAAAATTAGAAAATTCAATGAAAGCACTTGGCACAAGTGCTCAAAATCACTCAAAATATAGTTGTTACTACAGTCATCATTACTATCATCATCTCATCATCATCAAAGTCATTTCAGGCTTTTAAAGAATTTGTCCAAAGTTTAAGGAATTCTTTCCCATAGACCTGTAAAATATTAGACCTATATTATAGAAAACTCAAGGATTCATCACTACTATTAAGTCATGAAGGGCATCACTGAAGTTGTACACTTCTTTCAGAAAAAGTTATTTATTTTGTGCAGGACACTAGTGAACAGAGATTTTGGGGGAACGAAAGAATGCATAATCAGGAAAGTGGTCAAGAGTACAGAGAAAAAGACAGAAAGAAAAAAAATGTAGAAAGAGATGGTAGATTCTACACAAAGGTTTATCAAAGGTCAAAATATAGTTAGGGATTGACCAAAAATGGAAATAAGAACTGAGCCAAATAGGACAGTCTTAATTAAGACCCCAAACTGAGCAGAACAATGAACTAGGCTGCCGGACAGCATAAAGAAATTTGCTGGAGTTAGAACAGGGTTTATTAGGAAATAGGAGAGAGGCTACAGGCAGAAAAACACTCAAGAATTTCATTTATAATATATTACTTGTAACATCTGTTTCACTAACGTAGCAAGTTTCCATTTGCAAACTAAAATAATGAAAAGTACTTATAAGTCTCATAAAAACATAAAAGGGAAAAATAGAAGATGCCCGTTTCTGCCAATGCCCTCTGTGGCGTAATTGTTGCACATTGGGTTGCGATCCAAAAGGGCGGCACTCTGCAATCACCAGGCACAGTGCTGTGGGAGAAAGATGGGGATTCTCCGCAGTGACAGTCTGCAACGCAGAGGCAGAGGGCCAGTCCCGCCCTGACCTACAGGGTCACTGTGAGTTGGCTTCGGCTCGATGGCAGCGGTAGTGTCCCAACACTGCAGAGAGTGGACCTTGTAGAGAGCAGCCTCTTGGAGAATTGATAGGCATTTTATGAACTGGCCATGAGCAAGGGAACAGAGGGTGATGACGAATTCCAGTGGCTACCAGAAAGCAGGGCACACAGTAAATACAATTAGTTGTAGTGCCTACTGAGATCACTATGATGGCTCCTCTGTCTCTGGGCATAAAACCCCAAAGGATCCTGAAATCTTGGCAACCTTCAAAAGCTTCTCTTGCTTCCTGCATGGGGTGGAAGGAAAGGCTTTCTCAGTGGGAAAACCATAGCCCAAGGCCAATCCACTAGCAAGATTCATCAAAGAGATGACTGAGGCAGAACAGATTTTTCCTTTCCGCATGGAAATGACTCATGAGCTTATTTATTTAAAAAAAAAAAGAAAGAAAGAAACTTTTTTTCACATCCTCCACATTGGGAGAGGTGGTTCATGGGGGAGCTGTAACATAATAGTGAAAATTCAGATCGGTCAGTCCGCACTCATCTCCCCCTCCTGGCTGCACACACAATTATAAGGAGATAGCACCAATTTCCAGAAGGAAGTTAGTATGTTTTGTTTATTCTGTCTTTATTCTTTTCATTTAAAACAAAGCAAACAGAACTACTTATGTCTCCTTGTCAACCTTTTAGCCCTTAGAAAGGGAACATATTTTTGGTGTTTTCAGTAAAACAAGCTCACTGTCATCGAGTCAATGCTGACTCACAGTGACTGCTTCTAGTGCGGTTCTGAACCTAAAACAGTTTAAGAGCATAGAAAGCCATAGAAAAAGCATAGAAAGTTTGTTTAAGTCCCACAGAGAGGCTGCTGGTTTCAAACTGACGATCATTCAGATTGCAGCTCAATATGTAACCACTACACGAAATTGCCTGGGTTAAATCCTGGTACCAAATTGCAAGTTGTGTGACCCCTTAAGCACACTACTTAGATTTTGAGCTTCTATTTTACTGTCTGTAGATGTGGAGCTAATATTATTTACAGTACAAAGTTATTTGGGGGTTTAAATTAAGTAATACATGGAGAACCATTCACAGCACATTGTCACTTCTCAATTAATATTTGTCACTTCACAGATGTCCAAATGGTCTTCTATCACATGCCTTTTTAAAAAATCTGCATTACCTTAGAAGATTCAAATTAAACCAAAAATCGAAATAGATATTTGGGGAAAATCTTTCTCCTATTGACAACATTTCTTCTGATATTAGGGAGGGTTTATGAGAGGTTCAAAAACTCTATCTCAAAAGAAAACAATTTTACAAGTAAATTAAGAGTTTTTATATGTTTGAGGAATTATCTTTGGGCATTATGCATCTATACATGACCAGAGTTATGGATGGATGGAGGAGTGATTGGATGGATGAAAAGAAAGAAAAATAGAGAGATGGTAATATTGTCAAGTGAGCTGAGTCTGCTCCAACGCGTAGCGAGCCTGTGTCCAACAGAAGGAAGCACGGCTGAGTCCTGGGGCAGCCTCACGAGGATTGTTATGTTTGCACCCTTGTTGCAGCCTAGGGATGACCCTGCATAGGATTTTGGAGACTGTCAGTCTGTACAATAGCAAACAGTCCCCTCCTTCTGTCACAGATCTGCTGGTGACCTTGGAGCACCGACCTTGTGCTGAGCAACCCAATGTCTCACCCACAATATCACCAGGACTCCTTGTTAAGGCAATAGAATGCTGTATTTTCTATTTTTCCTTACCCCTACATGTAAGGGCAAAATATATGAGGTCATTTTCAAACTCTTTCCTTCATCTCTTCTGTCTTATACCCATCAGGATTCTAGAAGTTGCTATAAACTATTCTCTAACACATGAAGGAATAATGATCCAGTTAATGGAGTATTTTAACTTCGTTCAGCATGATGAATGTCCATATTTCATGAAGGGAGGCTGGGCTCCTTTTTATGATTTCATTCATCTATAAAATGTGTCCCAAACATTAATTTAGTAAAAGAACTTTTTCACTTCAGTGTGCATACTTTGCTTACTCTTTACTATGTTTTACAATACATTTAATGAAAGGTCACCCCCAGTCAGATTGGTTCTGGTTTAGTCTGTATTTGATTATTTGTCCCTCAAGTTGTTTTACTCACTGGGTAAAATCAAGACATCATCTCCTGGGCCGGGGAGGGTATGACTGTGCCCTCCCCAACCCTCTGGGACACCTTGCCAGGTTTCAAGGAGGGACCATCTTAAAGCAGGTTCCGGTGCAGAGGTAGAAGCTAGAAAAGAAAAGGAGATATAGAAAGTATAACTATGGAAATCTAATTCACTGTGGTAAGTTCCATTTTTTCTCCTTTACTTGAAGATGCTGACTTTAACATCACCTACCAAAGTAGTTGCCTTTTGATATCTCATGAACCTCTATGAAAGCAATTATTTGGCGGGGAAAAAGTAATTGCTTCATGCATAAGTGACCATCACTAACAGACAAAAATATATTCTACTTTATCTATTAAGCATTTCCAGGTTATTCTATTATAAATACTTATCATTTAAGACTTAGAACATGAAAATAAAGAAAAAGAAAAAGAGTAATTTCCAGTAATCTCATCACCAGGAGATAACTCCTATTTATCTTTTACATTACTGCTTTTCAAAATTTGTCAACATTTTTTGTATAATTGAGACTACATCATATCTGCACCTTTACATTCAATTGTTTCTTCATTTGCTTAACAGTTTTCCACCTGAATTTTCTAATACCACTGAAAGTTCATATATACTTACTTTATTCACTCTATTTTTTTTCTTTTACAGAAATCCATAATTGATTTAATCCCTAACACTTGGCATTTAGGTTCCTATCATATCCTTTTAAATCATAAATAATGTGGTATTAAACATCTTTTCACAGATCAGCACATAATTCTGGTCATTTTCTTCAAATAAAGTCTTAACCAGAGAATTAATGGATCTAAGGGGTATGACCCTGTCATATATTGAAGACTGAGCAGTAATCTCCACCTCTCTCATTGCAGTGTTACATATTTTTATGTTCCAACTGGTTTTTCATTGATTCTATCTTTGACAATCAAATAGTATTTTCTTTTGACCATTCTACTAATTTTTCTAGCAGAGAATGAAATCATTTCCAGTGATGACTGGCCAGTATCACATATGAATAGAGCTCTGTTAATCACACTGTTTTTGTGCTACCCAGAATTTTTGACCAAAAATTTTGATTTTGCTGTTTTCCATAGAGCTCTTCATGAAACAAAACACACATAATTCAAATTTTGACATTATCACAAAATATCTTCCACACCATGAGAATAAAGCAATTCTTGATGGATGCTAATATATTACTTCTGTTCACCCCTGTGTTTTGAAATCATTTACTATATTACTCTAGGAATGCTGGTGATAGATATAATTATTTTTAATTAATATGCTTACTTCTCTCACTGGCCTCCACCCTAAAGAGGGAGGGGAGGGGAGAGAGAGAGAGAGAGAGAGAGAGAGAATATAAATAGCTTAGATACTACATGGTATAGCAGAAAGAACACTGGACTTGAATTAGAAAACCCAAAGTCTGATCCCAGCTTTACCACTGACTACTGGTATGACAAATTAACCTGCTTAATCCGTAAGCCTCCATGTCTCCACTTGCAACATTAGTGAACTGGCTAAGATAGAAGGTGTGATCCTTCTTTATTAACATGCTATAGCATCAGCTTTCTATCTATTCAGCATTTTGCAATTATCAGGGCAAGAGAAGCATCCCCCAATTAACCTGTTCCCATCTCGAAAGCCTTAGGCACTGGTCACCCATAGTGCCCTTCCTAGAAGGTTTATAAGCAAACATCTCTACACTAAGTACTGAGCAAGCAAGTGGGCTGAACCAGGAATGGTCACTATAGATGCTCCAGTGTTCTCTAGGGGAGGCAGAAAGGAGAGCCCCATAAGAGTCTTCCCCTCTATAAGATGGATAGCCATTTTGTTCTCTTTTATGCAATTTGAACCCAAGAATGTCAGAAAAAAGAGGATAGCAGGGTATATTGTCATGGTAGAAGTGTCCTTGTGGCATAGTGGGTTATATGGAGGGCTGCAAACCCCAAGGTCACCAGTTTGATTTCACCAGCTGTTCTCACACACATTTACATTCTCAGAAACTCAGAGGAGCAACTCTAATCTTGCTCATAAAATGACTTTGGGTCAGAATTGACTCAGTGGCAGTGAGGTTTGCTCTAAAATAATATTATCAAGGAAATTTGTTCATTGATTATTTTACCATTTCATTGATATCCCAAGGGAACTGTAAGTCTCCTGAAATTAAAGACCCTCCCTTCTCGGTCACTGTTACATCACCCAATTGCACTCAAAAAATACAAGTTGAGCAACTGCAAAGGGAATGTATAATAACAAATTGGGGGCACAAAGACCAAATACCATGACAACTCAGAAAGGGTTACAAAAACAGCTTTAGAATCACATTATTCATAAACACAGAGTAATAACCATCAGGGTGTACCATTTCCAATTTTAAGCCAAAGAACTTTACCTCATGTATTTATTAATTAGAGGAAATAGACTATTTTCTGTTTAGTCAGGGACTCTACTTTGACGTGAAGGTACCATGTTACAAATGTAAAGTTTAAATAACAGTTGAAACCAAAAGCAAAGTATGGGACACTTTGGAAAGAGATCACAAGACTTTGGGCCTTTGAGAATTTTGGCTTTTATGGGTTTAGAAAGACTTTACAGAACCACCTGACTTGGGCTGAGTCCCAGTGGCTTACATGGTTGAGTGCGGGACGGTGGCCCGGGGCTTGGCAATTCAAATCCAGCGGTGGCTCTCAGGAGCAGGGCTGGGTAGCTCCCACAACGACCAGAGGGCAGTGATGTCCCAAACAAACAAACAAACAAACAAAAAAAGAACCACCTGACTTTTGGGGTGTGTGGGGGGTGTTCACCTTGATTTTCTGAAATTACCGGGAACAACAAAAGTACTGAGATACACCGAGTTTTCCTTTCCCTTAAGTGGGTTCTAATGGCTCATCTGCAGGTCTGGACTCCCATGTTCACATAGGGCCCATAATTTATAAAGTGTAATTACTTACATGTTTCAGTTCTTACTTTCCAATGTTTTAAACAAATATATGTGCCCTTGTGTCTTTCTGGGACATTCAGACACCCATACTAAGTTAGAGGGTATCAGGCATGAAACATGAGGACTAATACCTGTCCATTTATAAACAATACATAGAGCAGAATTGTGAAGAGCATTTGAAGAATAGACTGCTATATTGGCATCACTATTTGGTGGATAAACACTCACCTGAAAGAGTTGGGGGCACCCCTTCCTTCACCTGCAGGGTCACTTGTACTTGACCTCTGCCTGAAACTGAAGAGTAAGAACTTTTTAACCAGTTGTAACTGAAATTCTGACGCAATGCAAATATAGTGTGAAGATGAATGATAGTCACATGTTAGAGGGTGGCTTTATGTTCAATGCTCCCCTTCCAAACAAAACTGTCACACACAAAAAAGTCCAGACACAAACAAAAGAAAACCCTGATGCTCTCACAACTGGAGAAAGAGGGTGGTATCACTTGAAGAATAGAATGAAAGTTGCAGCATTACACATGCAGTAATTGTTAAATGGACACATTTTGTTATGTATATTTTCAACCACAAAATGAAATATATTTTAAAATAAACTGAATTCCCAGTTCCTTGATACCTTATTTTTTTATGTCCGTTGCTCTTATTTGATTAAATATAATGATGGTGATGTCTCCTAGAGAATCAGCATATAAATAATGAGAAAAAAATAAAATGAAGCCATTAGCCATATGTTCTTGGGAGGACAAGCATGGCCAGCAAGGCACCTCGCGTATCTTATTTCCTCTCCATCATTTAAAAAAAAAAGCCTTAGCTTTGGGGATTCATGTTTTTTTCACCAATGGAGTTCAGATCAGCCATGAAATGTAGTTGCTTTACCTTTATCCAAACAAATTGTCCTTTTAATGAAGGCTTTCTCCACCCCACTTTCCCCTCCCATCTTCCAAACCAACTGAGCACATTTAAAAGGCCTGGGGTTCATTAATTTTAAGTGTCCAATAAGTTAGTTGAAATAATCAAAAGGCCTGATTCTTTCTGATAATGACAATTTGATGTCAGTATAAACCAGTAGATTAAACTGGGAACATATGCTCCCTTGCCAAGAGAGACTGCTATAATTAAATAGTGAATGCATCTACAAGGTGCTCTCACGCCTGATTAATTAGTAATCAGGTGCATGAACTCCACTTTTCAGTAACACCTTGTTTCTTATTGGTTAATTACCTTTCTACTTTATCAAAAGTCATGTGAGCTGGTCCCTCCCACCCACCACTGGATGGTCCAATGTTGTTGCAGTTTGAATATTCAGGACCTTGGCCAACCTCATACTCTGTGGTCATGTGCCTTCCCCTTAAAGACCAAGTCCATCACAGACTAGAGAATCTAATCAAAGAATACAGTTCAGAACATGATAAAGAAAATAATGCTTCAAGTGATCATTGATGAGATTTCTTCAGCTCTCCATCCTAAGGACTATCCAAATTCAACTTTTATTTTGATGACTACTCTCAGTTTGAGGGGTTGAATTGGGTAATATTGGTTCAGTGGTCTTCCATGCAGGGCACCAAGATTTGATTCTTCGCCAATGCATCTTAAGTGCAGTTAATCATCACCTATTCATCTGGAGTCTTGAGGGTGGTTATAATGCAGCGGAACTTCTGAGAAGAAAGGTCTGACAGACCTATGAATTATAATGATTCATTGTGCAACTGATCCCAGACATTTTATTCCATTTTGCATGCTATGCACTGCAGTCAGTAGCCACAACATTCTCACTTACCATTCCACACATGCATCTTAAGACCAGGGACCCTGGCCCATATGTTCTCTATGTGTTTGTTCTACAGGTAGTCCCCACCTTACCAATGGGATCTAATCAGATAACTCTTTTAAATCAGTTCTGTCTGATATTGAAATTTTTTTGTTTCTGTGTTTGGTTTTAGTTTTCATTTAGTAGCCTGTTGTTACCAACATCTTTATAAATCATATCTTTATTTGCCTTTGGTAGTAAATATTATATATAAACTTGCAGATATGATGTCATCAGTAAATTACAGGAAACTACATCCTACTCCATGCATATTATGAACAATAGGAGTAGAAATCCAAACACACAGATGACCATAGTGTGTTTTTTCAAAACTTGGAGACATCATTAGTCAGAAGCTATCTGTCCTTTTATCCCTAATTTCAAGACTTTTTAAAGGATGTTCTGTTACTTTATTATATATCTCACTTGCCTTTCCAAGTTAAAAATATGTGTCAGCATAAAAAATCACTAGTCAAGCATCTCTATAAGATTTAACTCATTCACTATGTTCACACTTATTTCTGTATTCACTAAAGTAGGAAGGGATTTCTAAGTCCATACAATGATAGTTATCCCAAACTAGTTCTCAATGTAATAAAACTGTATTGTGTATCACCTGTGAAATTAAATTTGCTAAATTTATTCCCAAATCTTGAGTTGCATTTTTCTCTATACCTTCTGAAATTCAATATCAACAGACACATAGATACTGAATTTTCATGAATCAGTTCAGAAATCCTAGTATGTCATTGCTCTCCTCTAGGAGCTCACTAGATACTTAACAATTCAAACATATTCTGCCCACTCTCATAGAGGCAAGAAATAACACACTTTGAGGAGCCAAATGCAACCTAGCAAAATAATTCATCAGCCAAAAGTGGGTTGGGGGGGAAAGAGTCATGATAGCATGTAAAAATATGGAAAACATAATGCCCCCCCAAAAAATATGGAAAACAATATAATAGAAAAATATGCTAAAGCAATAGAATACCCATTTACACAATAAAGGAACGAAATATAATAGGATCACATTTTAAGAAGGACACCTAGAAAGTAATTCCCAAAAGATTTGGAAACGAATGTCTGTACATTTGAAAGTGATGTACAGTCCATCACTACCAATGATGGTCAGTGGTGATTTCAGTACATTTGTGCCCTCTTTCCTAAGAGCTAGGGAAATGAAAATGATAAATAATAATAACAAAAAATGTTCTTTTTATCTTCTTCAAACTTCTTCTGGTCATTTTATAGTCCAGTCCTCAATAATAATGAATTATAAGAAGAGTAGTTGGGGAGAAAAGACAAAGACTATATTTTTCTCCAATATAGGGTGAAACTAGCAACAACAATAACAACAAGTAATGTACCCAAAATTTCTTGGGATAAAATAAATGTCTCAAGTCTTCAGTTGTTGATGTTGTTGCTAGGTGGCCTCAAGTCAGTTCTGACTCATGTGACTTTGCATTCAACAGAACCAAAAAAACTGCAGTCCTGCGCCATCCTCACAATCATAGTTATCTTTAAGCTGAGTGTTGCAGCCACTGTGCCTACCTCTCTCCTTGACATGCTTCTTCTTGATTATTGCCTTTCTATCCACTTTACTAAGCATGATATTTTTCTTCCCAAGACATCTTCCGATAACATGTCAAAGGTATGTGAGTCCAATTCTCACCCTTCTCACTTCTAAGGAACATTCTGATTATAGTTTTTCTAAGATATATTTGCTTGATCATCTAGAACCCATTGTATTTTCATTATTCTTTACCAACACTGTAATTCAAACCCATTGATTCTCCTTCAGTCTTCCTCATTAGTTATCCAAATTTCCCATACAGAAGAGGTGATTGAAAGAGGTATGTCAAGAGAGTCTTAGACATCAAAGAGACTTCCCTGCTCTTCAACATTTTAAAGAGGCTTTGTGCAGATTTGCCTAATCATTGCATCATTTGAATTCCTGACTGTTACTCCCTTGAGCATGGATCCAAGCAAAATTAAATTCTTAGCCATTCCACTTGCTCTTTCAGTCATTGAATCATTTACTTACACTGGAAGAGGCACAGGACATTGCACATTGTGCTCTCAATAAGTCAAGGTTTCCTGGAACAATATTCTATCATGTCTGTCAGTTTATATACTTCATTGTACCCATAGCTTCTGGATTGGATGGCCAAATATCCTTGACCAACCAGAGAACCCCTTTGAACATTGAAAACCTAAAAGGTCATTGAAAAGCTGTCATTCACTTTATTAAATTTAACATCATGAGACATGGGGGAATTACCAAAAGTAGGAAGAACTAGAGGAGCATGTTTTCTACACCATCCCTTAAGAATGTCATCCTGGAGAGTGGTTCTAAACACATGAATTTGGGTCAAATGGGCAAGTTCTGAAATGGCATTGCCTAGCCATGTGAGACAGTAGAAAGAAATGGGTAAGATTAAGTTCAATAGCTAGGACTTGACTTCCCATCTCTTCCATTTCCTAACTCTGGGTCACATGACAAGATATTCACCATTTAATCTGAATATGAGAATAACTGAATGATCTACCTCAAAGAGTTATTGATATGGAAAATAGCGATAATCCAAGTACAATGCTTAATACTCTGCTTTGCACAGAACAAACAAGGTATACATTAGATGTTATCAGCATGACAGACCATCTATAAACAGTGATAGGGATAGTATAAGACTGGCCAAGGTTTTATTCCATGGTGCAAAGGGTTTCCACGAATTACAGGCCAACTCAACAGCAGCTAGCATTAACAGCAACAATATTTGTATTGCTACTGTGGCATGTCCACCATTCTGCCAGTCAACAGGACCCAAGGAATATGCTTTTACTTTTTTGACAGCTGCATCCAATCATGATAACCCATAGGATTGCAAGTTTGTAAGCAAAATAATCAGATCTGCTAAATTTTGCTGAGTGCTTTGACGCCATAAAAAAGAGTGCAATTTTAAGTGTCATTTACAATTTGGATAAACACAAAGAGGAATAAAAAGCACTTGAGAATAAAGGTATTGGCTTGGGAGGGGTCTAAACACCCTATACAAGCTTTGATGGAGCACATATGTTTTCTCAGTGCTTATGACTTCTGATTTGTATTTGTAATACGATCGTGGCTAATCTACCTTGTTTGTAAATGAAGCCCTTTGTAGTTGAGCTTTCCCAGATTGTAAGAAAATCTGTTCCTTCAAATGGAGAGCCAGTCTTTGGGTCAATAATTGTCTAATTGTTTTGAAGAGTGCTATGATCTAAACTTGCTGTAAACACAGACATCGAAGAGGAAGAGAGAAATGCATTGCAAAAATGGCTCTTGGTAAGAGAAAAGATTAAATTACTTAGTTAGACATAATGCAAGTGCCTGCAGGCCCCTTTCTCTTTTCATACTGTGTAAAGAGAAAGGCCCATGAACTCTATAGGTCATAAGATCTGGTCCCACAAATGTTCATGGCAAAGACAACTCAGTTCTATTGTGCAAGAAGTCACCATGATTCGGGAATGGACTTGACTGTTAATAAGAATATTTAATTAAAAAACCAAAACCAAAAAAAATGTGACATCTTTGCAGACCATAAACTCCTTACTCAATATCTTTTGCTCCATGAGAAAGATCTGATAGCTTATATCCACAAGGATTTATTCCCTTTAAAAACCCCTATGACTCAGTTCTACTGTCCATACCGGGTCACCATGATTTGGAATCAATTTAATGGCAGTAGGTTTGGCTTTATAGGTTAGGATATCCTGGTCAGCCTTTGACTGGTATGAATCAACCACATTTGGAAAGGAGTAGTTCCAAGCTATATCTTTCGATTCTGTCCAACGTCACCCTTGGCTTCTCTGTCTCTGCCTGTCAGAGACCCAGACTCTAATGATCTCTAAGCCAGCAGTTGGATTTAACTCCCTCTGTGGATTTTCACCTTAGCTTGTCATATTCTCGATCTTCACTTCATTTCCCAAATTTACTTTACATACTTCTGCTCTGTATCTCCACTCCTGTTCAGTGAACTTGACTTTGTTCTCAAAAATTGAACTCTTTTAGCCACAGAGAAGATTTTCTGATGAACTGTGCCCAGGTATGCATTCAAAGGACCACAAACATTCCTGAGCTCAGCCTCACATTGGGCATTTGGCAGTGACTTGACCCTCTTAGGATATGGTCTTTAAGAGATCTTCCAGAAATATTGTTTCAAAACCCTGAGGTGACCTTTGAGTTTCTACTGTTCCCAGTAGAATTCATTCACCAATGTGTGGGAATTGTTTAAATATCAAAGGAAAAAGGAAAGTATAATATACCAACATTGGTATTAACCAGACCTGAGAGTTAGCATAATTAAACATTCTTAATTAACTCTATCAACAATTATTACTGATATTCTGGCCGAGAGCAAAATTTACCATTCTTATGTGAGATGTTTATGCTTTTCTGAGCTTTAACTCCGGTCTGGGGAACACTGTAGGCAGAGTAGTTAAATGCTCAATAGCTAACAGAATGGCCAAAGATGCAAACCCACAAGTTACACACAAGTTTCCCACAAGGAAAAAGAAGTAGCAGTTTGCTTCCAGAAAGAGTAAAGCCTTTGAAAACCCTGTGGGAAAGTTGTACCTAAAATCAACTGAATGACATCAGGTTTCATATTTGCACCTGTCCTAAAACACACCACAAAGACATCTTGTTTAAGTGCTTGCCTATTAACTGAAAGCTTAAATGTTCAAATCCAACAACTGTGCTCTATAAGAAAAAATGTGTCTACATCTATAAAGATTGTAGCCCTAGAAATCCCATGAATCAATTTTACTCTGTCCTGTCAGGTTGCCGTGAGCCAGTATCATATGAGAGTAATTAGATTTCACTGAATCCCAGATCTACTAGAACTTTAGAAAAGGACCTGGAAGCAAAACTTCCTACTGTTTGCCAAAAAACCCAGTTAGGACCTAGAAGCAAAACTTCCGACTGAAGACCTCAGGCATCAAACAGGGAAAAACTAATATTACTGTCTATGCACTTTCCTGAGATGATCAATGAGGACAAGTGGGAACAGGAGAAAGAGTGGTGAAGATGGCTAATGGTAGCTGGCTATCAAGGCATAATACCTGAGGCCTCAAAGGGCCGAGGATGAGGAAACAGTGCAACAAGGCCTACCACAGAAGAAACACACCAGCCTGTGCAACAGTGAGGAGTGGAAAGAACCAGGCTATCAGACATCAAAGAACAAAAAACATATCGTTAAGTGCCCACCATCCTGTCATGATCGCTGAGGACAAAAGGGTGCAGACGCAGACAGAGCTGAGGAAACTGATAGCGCCCAGTCACCAAACAATAAAGTAGCTGGGATCTTAAAACTAGAAGGTGAACAAGTGGCCATCCAGCACAGAAACAGCAAAGCTCACATAGAAGAAGGGCACCAACTTGTGTGATCACGAGGGGCTGAAGGGAGCAGACATCAAACATCAAAGAACAAGGATTAAATCAGTAAGAATGAGGGGGAGAACAGGGTGGGGACCCAAAGCCCACTTGTGGGCAATTGGACACCCCCTTGCAGAGGAGTCATGGGGGAGAGATGGGCCAGTGAAGTAGCAATGAAGCATAAAACCTTCCTCTATTTCCTGAAAGTTTCCTCCCCCCAAACATCACAGCCCCAAATCTGCCCTGCAGTTCCAGTTGGACTAGAGGAGGTGCACTGCTGGAGGTGGGAACTGGAAATGAGGGAACTCAGGGTGGATGGACCCCTCAGGGCCAGTGGTGGGAGTGAAGTTGCTGGATGGGTGGAGGGAGGGTGGAGTGGAGAAAGGAAGCCAGCTGTGGGGATCTGCAGACTGTCACCTATCTGGAGGGCAGACGTAGGGAGGAGTGGGCAGGGAGAGATGTCAGGCAGTGTAAGATATGACAAAACAATAATCATTGCAGAGTAATGAGGACTGGGGGGAGGGGGGAAAGGTTGGAGGGGAAAGGAAGGGGGGCCCATATCAAAGGCCCAAATGGAGGGGCAGATATTGGGGGAATGTCGATGAGGACAGACAAGTGTGGGTACTTGGCACAGTGTATGTAACTATGTATTGAACTAAGTATGATGGAAAGCGATGTATGAGCACCCAATAAAATGATAAACTAAAAAAATATATTAAATATGTAAAATTTTTAAAAAGAAACTTCCTACTGTTTGCCAAAAAACCCAGTTTACAAAACCCTGACTTAAGGATTTCTGTTGGCCCCACTATGAGTGAGACATGATATCCTTCACTAACACATAGCGCTACCAGGGTCAACACTGGAGACCACAGTATGGGAATTGCACCTAATCTGACCCCACCACACCAAGACAAAACAATAAGGGCATGCAACAGAATAGCAAGGAGAGCAGAGCAAGGAAGTCACCAAAGAACAACATAAAGATTTGGGGTCAGGGCATGGCACACTATCAGAATGGAAAACAATTCTAAAGGTAAACAAACAGATCATGAACCATTTATAGGCTTTTTTTTGGTCATTGGGCCTTTTGTTGTTGTTTTGTTTTGCTCTGTCTTGTTATTGTGCAAATTATTATCTCTGCGTGTCTATCTGGATAGGATAGGTAGGATAAACAATCTGGAACCAATAGTTCTGGGGAGGGACGAGGGGGACATAGGAGAAGAGGAGGCAGGGGAAAGGCAGGGGAAAGGAACCCAGGAACAAGGGAACAAGTGTTCTAAAATCTATGATAGGGAGGTTGTAGGAGACTTGGTAGAGCTTGATCAAGGGCAATATAACTGAGAGGAATTACTGAAACCCAAATGAAGGCTGAACAAGATAGTAGGACACAAGCAAAGTAAAAGGAAATAGAGGAAAAAAACTAGATGGCAAAGGACATTTCTAGAGGTCTAAATATAGGAATGCACATATGTAAATATGTTTTCATATGATGATGGGGAAATAGTTCTTTGTACATATATTTCTAGGTGTAGTATTAAGGTAGCAGATGGTTATTGGGCATCTATCCATGTACTCCCTCAATAGAAGAACTTTGTTCTACTCTCTGGCAGTCCATGATTCTCACCTTCCCAACGTGATGGCTGAAGACAAAGTGGGTGAATAAGCAAATGTGGTGAAGAAAGCTGATGGTGCCCAGCTATCAGAAGATAAAGTGTCTGGGGTCTTAAAGGCTTAAAGATAAACAAGCACCCATATATCTGAGAAACAACAAAGCCCACATGGAAGACACATATCATCCTGTGTGACCATGAGTATTGATGAGATTAGTTGCCAGGCATCTAAGACCCAGAACAAAATAATCATATCATTGTGAATAAGAGGGAGAATGGAGTGGATACCAAAATCCCATCTATAGGCAACTGGACATCCCCTTAGAGAAGGGTCTTGGGGATGAGATGAGCCAGTTAGGATGCAGTATAGCACCAATGAAACCTACAACACTTTTCTAGTTCTTTAATGCTTCCTCTGCCCCCCTTTCATAACCCCAATTCAACCTTATAAATCTGGATAAACCAGAAGATGTACACAGGCTAGAAACAGAGAATCCAGGACAGCTAAACCTCCCAGGACCATTATTGACAGTGGCCATATCAAAAGGGGGAGGGGGGAGGGAGGGTAGGAGGAGCAATCACAATGACCTATCTATAACCCCTTCCCAGGTGGATGGACAACAGAAAAGTGGGTGAAGGGAAACATCTGTCAGCATAATACATGGAAAAATAATAATTTATAAATTATTGAGGATTCATAAGGGAGGAAGGATGAGGAGGGAGGGGAAACAATGAGTGGATAACAAGGGTTCAAGTAGAAAGACAATGCTTTGCGAATGATGATGGAAACAAATGTACAAATATGCTTGAATGGATGACTGATTTTTAAGAAATAAGGATTTATACAACTCTCACATATATATATGTGTGTGTGTGTGTGTGTGTGTGTGTGTGTATCATGTTGTCTTTTTTCTCAATCAGGGGTATTTTGAGTAAGTGAAGAGTAAGACACCCAGAAGAAAAGGATAGCCTGTGATTGCACTTCTAACTTCTCATCAAATACCCCAAAATATATGACCCTAAAATATAAATTGAGAGGTCTTATGAGGTTTACAAAAAGATTTTTATTTTTATCATTCTGGATTTTGATCTATATTGGAAAAACTATGGCTAGCTCATCAAACCCAAGATTTCATAACTATTTTTGAATCAAAGGTGGTTATGTTTAAAAAATGAAATGTGAAGATGATTGAATTAAGAAAAAATCGAGTATGAAATAATGTGGACGCATTAAGATATAATATGATTACAAAGGCAATATTCAGATAACTAGAGTTTAGGAAAGTCAGTGCTAATTAAGTACAGTTTTTTTCTAAAAGTAGGAGAAAAATTGACTCACAAGAGTAGGGTTATCAAATGAATAAAGTGGAAAATACTAGAATGAGCATGGCTTTTTGAGTCCGAAAAGCTGAGTTTGAATTCGGTTGTGCTGCTTACCGTCTTTCCACTAAGACTTATCTGCTGAAGCTGTATGATTCCTAGAAAAAGTCTCTCTGACTCCCAAGTTGTCTTTAATGAGCTCTGGAAGTACACGGACAAAGAGCTTGAATATGGAAGGTTCAAATCCATCAGATCCTCTCTAGGAGAAAAGGCTTGGACAATTGCTTCCATAAAAAGTGCACAATCTACAAAACCCTATGAGGATGTTCTGCTCTGCTGTACAGGGTGACTGAAATCTTTACACTCCCTCCCTCCCTTCCACTCTCTTGTCCTTTCATTGTGATATTGAAGAAGTTGCTTCTAACTGAAAGACAGTCTCCCTTTTCACATTCCCAGTTATACTCCATTATCTATATTTTTGATATAAAGGTTAGGGCATTTCTCTTGGGCCAAGCCTCGATATTACTGGTAAAACTCCTTAGGGATCTTTGGGGAATGAGTTTCTTATAAGAATGTAAATTAATTTATTAACTAGAATACTATAGATTGCCCCAGAGGGTCTCAGCATGGGATGGCCACAGAGTTTCAAAGGCTCATGTTTCTTCCTCTGCTTTGCCTACCAAATCCTCCCAAGAAACTTTGGGGCTATCAGCCAAGACCCCTTTCCTTCTCAGATGCCACCAGAGTGCATACTCAAGGACTGGGGTAGCCTCCGCTAACCCAGCTTCAGAACAGAGGGGTCTCTCCCACTGTCTGCTCTATCGGAGTCCCCCTCCCAGCTTGGAGAAAAGAGAAACCTATGAGGGACTCATCAATTCCTATTACTCAACTCTGGGAAAGATGCCCTGTTTGCAGGATGTCCCAACTTCACAGCATCTTTTTCTGGTCCCGTTGCATGACATAACATGAGAGCTCCTGGGCAGTGACACATACAAGTGCACAAAGAGAGTCCATCTGTCTTTCCAGCTCCAGCCCCCTCACCCTTGTAACCACTCTGGCCTCTCCTCAAACAGCCTGCCTTGATCTTTGTGATGGGGACTTGCAGAGACAAGCATTAGCCAGGCTGGTGAGCTGTGTCTGTTTTTGAATCGGATCCGCAGAATCCTCCCAGGTGGGCCTCCTCAGCTGCGCCGCACACAATATCCCAGCTTGGCTGCACCTCCGCTGTGAGCTGGGACTGAGTGAACTTGGGAGGGCAGCTGTGAATGACTCAGAATCCGATATGAATTTATCACCGGCTATGGGTGGGGTGGGGGAGAAAGCCAGGGGAAGAGGCTAGGAGTGTTTAATGTACCCTGCCATAACCCAACCGTTCCTCTTAGAGAGTCTTTTACAGATACAAAAGGCCAGGGTCAAAAGTAAGTTGACCCCTGACAGAATGTACAATTATTAGAAGAGGGCTGTGTACCAGCAGCTGCTGGAACCCCACTGGCTTCGCATCGGGCTTCCGAGAGTCCGAATATGAATAATCAACTCAAGATTGTTTCCTCCATCCCTCTCCACTCCCTCCGCCTCTCCCTTGTCTTCTTCTGTTTGGGGCAAGTCCGGTTCTGTGTCTACAGGAAGAAGCATCACGGTCCTAGCAGCTGCAATAATTGTGTTCCTATTGTGATGAAGACCTCCTCCCGACCACCCCCTGACAAGTGGCCATTGTGAGAGGAGGGTCAGTGATTATACGCTCCACCTGATGCTTTGGGGGACCCAGCTGCCTAAGTGCTGACAAATGAGTGTGCGGAAGGCCGGGGCAGAGGCTGGTGGAGGCAGGAGGTGGGGGACCCACGTCTGGGAGATGGGACTGTGACATATCAGACCTTTTGCATAAGTCAAGCCCAGAACAAATGAGGCTTTATCAGGCCCAGTGATGAGGGGTCTCATCTCCCTTTGAAGTGGAGCAGAGCGTGGGGCCTAGCAGCTTTTCCTCCTTTGGACCAAGCAAACATCCTTCTTTTGATATGCTACATGCTCATTATCTCTGCCCCATTTAATGATTTTTGATTGAAGGGTGACGGCTGGGATGCTGAGAGGATCATTAGGGAGGCTCCATACAGCCCGGCCCCTAAGAAAGGCTTTCCTTGTGCCTAGTCCTAAATTTGGAATTTCTCAACAGTGTGCGCTTGTTCTTAGAGGCAGATAAGGGCTGAGCGTGAAATTCTTAATTAAGCAATAAATAGGGAGTGGGGTGTCAGCAGATGTAGCCAGTAGCCATGGCAACGGGAATCACATGGGCAAGAGAGCTGAAACTAAATGTCGGCCTCAGGCCCGGGCCTGACTGACAGCTGAAGAATCCGACAAAGCTTGTAAACCAGATTAATTAGCTGACTAATTATTTCATAGCGTTAATGTAACTAAAAAATAAAAATAGTTCACCATGAACTGAAACATCCCTGGGGAAAAAAACAGCAGGAAAAGAGGCAGTGGGGAAGCGACACTGCTGGGGAGACACAGGCCGCCGGCAAATCCAATCATGCCAACGGGGAAGTGAACGCCTTCGGTTTTGCGCCCAACTCTGGAGCTATCAAAGAGGTCATATTTGGTAGTCATCCCCATCCCCACGCATGGCAGAGAGGCATAGTTGAGAACTGCCATGCAAAAGGGTTCAACCCCACAGATATGGCCAGAAATTCAAGCCCAAGTGCACTGCCGTCCAGTGGATTCTGATTCATAGTGACTCCAGACAGAGTTTCAGCTCCTCTAGCTCTCATTCAATTTACAGGAGAAAAACTCAAGGTAGCCAAAGTATGCCCTTCCCATAGGGTCCATTTCAATGCCCAGGGACCCTACAGAGAGTGACTAAGACGATCAAACTTTACGGGAGCAGACAGTCTCCGCTTTCTCCTGGCCGGTGGATTTGGACTGATGATTTGGGTATTGACAACCCAATACTTAACCCACGATGCCACCAGGGATCTGTACAGAGTGTCATGGGTTCATACACAAATTAGAACATATGAATTGTGTACATATGCTGTGATTTATGGGTAAGTACCTTGGGCAGAGTTCTCAATTTTAGAAAGACAACCTCAACTGTTCACCTTTTGAGATATGTTGAAATTAGTGGCATTAACATTATCTATAATAACTGTATATAACATAGTTAGAGTTGTATTACAATCTCATATAATTATATTACATATAATTATATACTATATTATATAAATATAATATCAACTATAATGCTATTATAGTTAATGAATAACAACTGCCTAAATGGTATTAGATTCCAATCATGGGAACCATCTGTCATATACATCCTGTCATTAAGGAATTCAGGTATTCCATAAAACCTCATATAAGGAGGGAGAGCATGACCCTTTCTGAATGGTGGTGGCGTATATACTTTAGTCACACAGTCTTGCTGATCTTCTGGGCAAAAGACAACTTCAAGATAAAACAGTCCAACTAAAAAACTTTTAGTAAAGCAACATGACATTTAATTACACTTGAAGCTGGTTAGGAGTTTGGGGGATCATAATTTCAAGAGACAAGTAAACAGGCTTAGCCTCATTATGCACATGAAGTCATTGAGGCCCAGGTAAAATCACCAGCAACAGGTATAAAACCTGTGCATGTCCTAAACTCTCACAGTGTTTGCCGAACAAAGGCAAAACCTGCTATGGTGGAAAAGACAAACGCAGGGGCTGAAAGAGATATTTATCCCCCTCCCTTGGTTAGTGATCCAATGATTCTTTAGTGGGTAGCACACCCTAGTGGAGAGTCCCATTGCCAGGAGCTAGAATGCCTGGGTTCTCCTCTTTCCTCCCATTCTCAATGGGCCACGCATCTCAATTCTCACATGAAACAACCAAACGGAGGAAATGAAGATAATTGGGATGTTTTACAGTCTCCTATCCGGGGGATGTGGTCAGGTTGCAGACAAAGAGCAAAATAAAAGATGGTCCACTTAGAAGTGGTCAACAAAGGAATGAAGTGGAGCCAATTGCTGGTGAAGCAGTGCTCCAGAAACAGAAGGTCAGCCAGGAAAATGAGCTGCACTCTGTCAGGCCCAGGCAAAAGGCCGCGCAATGGGAGGAGGTCAGGCACTTTCTCCAAAAGAAAACACAGCTCAAAGACCCAGCCCTCCCCCCTTGTTTACACAGGACTATCCCACATAGACAATGATGTCTTCACTGACACTCTTAGCTAAAATGTGCTTTACAAAAATTGTCCCAGGCGCAAACCTTTGAAGTCACATGATAGGAAAAGACAGTGATATGAAAGTAACTTTCTAGTCAATATGAAATGTGCACTATACACAACAGAATCTATTAAAAGTACATTCAATCCTGTCTCCTGTCCCACTCCCACCCTCATTCCTAAATCCCCACATTGATAGTGTTGGTATAGAGGATAGGGGATACCTTTGGAGAGCAGTGGTCTCTTTGTCTCAGACAGTCTCCTCTTTCTAGCTTGATGCAGCTGGTGGGTTTAAACCAGCAGCCTCTTGCTTAGCCACTCAATGGTTAACATGCATGACCATGAGGACTCATTATATCAGGGTGTTAGACCAAATCACTTCTGAATTGTCAAATGAGCAAATTACCAGACTGGAATGGTTCAAACCTTGTCAGTTGATTCCCCCCTCTGATGTACTTGAGACCTGATCTGGATTTCAACATTTTCTCTGTGTGTGAGTGAGTGTGCGTGTGGTGTGTGTTTTATATATGGTAGCTTATCTCAGATGTATTTTCTCATTGGGAGATTACCCCTTGAATTTATGTTACATGTTTTCTGATTTTCAGTATATGAAATCCAGATTGATGAATCTATAAAGACACCAAGTAGAATAGGAGTCCTGGCAAGTACAGTTGGGAGTGGTCGCTGTGGTAAAGAGGAGCTGATATCAAGGAGTTCATTAATTGTGGTTGCAATTGTGATTGATGTGATTGAACTATGGAATGGTATGATGTCTACATTAGTTCCCAATAAGATGTTGGAGGGGGGAGAGAAAAGAACATTAGACACAGAGGCTGAAGCATACAGGATGAAGACAGGGCCATAGGATGACAGCACATAACCCTACAAGCACAGGACATCCCAGGTTGGATGGTTCCAAGTAGCGGAAATAAGTGGAGAGGGCCCTGGCACAGCATCCACACTCCAAATTCAGACCTCAGGTTCCATGAACTATAAGAAGTACTCACAGGTGTGTCAAGGGAAAACTCAGAGAAGCATTCTGGACCTTTTACTCACCCAGCGCATTCACACATTTCTTAAAACTTCACAATAAATTCTGTGACCATCCTGGGTCCTTAGAGAAAATCTATCCAGATTATCCAGTTGGAATTTCAAAAATAAACAGTTGCTATAAATCTGTCTTCTGGGTTTCTATGCCTTGAATTTAACTGGCTCTTTTGATCCCCTCAGAAAGCCCTGTTTCAACTGAACCATTTCTCCCCTTGAAGGCACTCTTAGAAACTAAGGCAGGGGTATTACCGAAAGAGTTTGTTGCCTGCCTCCACCAATCACAGAGACATGATTAAGCATTTTTTAGTTGGAATACATTTGTGAATATATGAGCTGGAACTCTTGTAGCAATAGTGCTTTATTTTCTCTTATAAGTGCATACACAGTCCAATATCATAATTTGATATACTAAGAAAGAAGATGGGCAGCAAAAAAATGATGAAAGGCCTTAAGCATCTGGATCAACACAGTAACTGCAACAGTGGGCTCAAACAGAACCAGCTGTGAGGGGCAGGCCAGGCAGTGTTCTAGTCTGTCGCACACAAGGTCACCATTGGTTAGAACCATCCAGATGGCACTTACCAACTGCATCATATTAATAAAGAGGAATCAAAATTATAAAATTGTCTCTGTTGTTGTCACAAATTTTATTCTATCAGGTTTGCTTGGCTTATATAAATATTTCAATTAATTAGTGAACACAATCTGACCAATGGACAGGCCTGGCTTTTCAGAAGCATATGATGCATAGAAAACAAATAATTTCAAATGAAAATCTTATCCGATAATATATACCAGTGTTTTCTAGAATGGTCATTCCCTCCCCCAGAGTGTTAGAATGATCAGGGGGCTGCTAAACGAACAAACTATGTTTAATCTTTGATTATGGGATATAGTACAAAGGTTTTTAATTGTCAAGATGGTGTTGATTTTTTTTCTGCAATGGGGGCAGTTGGCCAAAGAACTATGGTAACAGATGACTGAGAGCAGGGTTTTACTGCTAGACTAAAGTCAGTGACTCCAGTAGGAAAATTGTAGGCTCAGTGATTTCCGTCCACCCTCCTTGTTTAGAGTTTTAGATTATAACTAAGGGTAGATTAAATAAAAAACAAAGTATGAATGAAACTTCATATTCAGTGCCTTGATGACATATAGCAATTCATTTGGCCAGTTGTTAAAAAAAAAAGTACCAGGGAAGCACCAGGTTCAACACGATAATGCTACTGAAATTTAATAGTCCCAAGGCTAACTATAGATCAGATTACATTAGCATATGGCAGGGCACTCCTGAAAGGGGCTAGGGAACCAAGACAATTTCCCAGTCCTCTAAATCCTTCTGGTGTGGCAGGGCTAGGACTGGCTGAGTGAGGGACGGCCAAGGAAATTGCCAGGAAACTGGTAAGAACAACTGTCATTCTACAGGCATGCTAGTCAGATCTTCCTTCTTACTAGGTTCTCCCTGTATTGGACACCTTGTTACCTCTGCTTTTCTTTGGATCTGTGGCCACAACCAGCTGTCCTATCTTCCTATGTACAGCCGTTCTTTCAGTGTACAAATGCAAACACAACAGAGTCCTAAAGCAATCAAACTGATCATCACCCCTAAGTGCTGGAGCCAAGATGTGAACTCGAGCGGTCTGCTTTCAAAGCCCATGCCCATCACCATCCCCATGTACACTGCCGGCAGACCCCGTCAATTCCTCATCCTTTCCTAGCACACAGGTGGAGAACTAAAGAGTGAATAGTGGTTTGTGATGACACAATCTCAGGACATTCACCCAATTCTACTTACCAAGATAGGTGAGCTGCCTCAAATGACTGTTGACGGACCAATCGCAGCTTTGGTTATGAGCAGGTGATGAAAGTGGAGAAAGGGATTGGCCCTCTTGACTTTCACAACTTATGAGGATGTCAGGGTAAGGCGGGAGGTCTGTGTGTACCAGCAGGAGATGATTCCCAGGAGCAAAGTTGTCAAATGTTGCATAGAACTTCAAAAAATAAGAAAAGAACAATAGCGTTCCCTCAGTAAGGACAACCCCCTCCCCGAAAAAAAAGGTAGGGTGGGGTGGACACTAGGGAGGATGCAGATGGAATAGCTTAGAAATCAGACAACTTTTTAGATCAGAAAATGGAATATCTATTTGAATATTATTATTCATTGCATTATTAAAATTACAAAGGCAGAGAGTGATGGGAGGACTGTCTTGCTTAACAACCTCAGTTAACATCTCAAAAAAAATAAGACCCTGAGAAGTGAATGAACTTGTTCTGGGGTACAAAGGTAGAGGAAACAGAACCAGCCCTGGAATTTCTTTCTGTTGTTTCTCCCTACCCTATGGTGGCAGCCAAGGGCAGGCACATTATCCATTTATGACCAATGGAGCTAAGTGTGAAAGCAATCCACCCATGTTCATCTTTAAGTCATTCAATCTTCACAAGACGCTGGGTGATTTTTGATGCTGTTGTCCCTTTTTACGGATGAGGAGACAGAGGCAGACTGAGATCTAGTACATCGCGCTGCATCCCCAAGCTCCGAGAGCCAGGAAGCGAGCGCCAGAGCCATCATCCCACCGCTTCACCCTGTTTCTCACCGAACCTCAAGAAAAGAGAATTGGGCTGTGGAACCTGTCTGGAAGTAATTAGAAGAGAAGAAAGAGATTCTGCTTTGAGTATCTCTGAATTACAGCCCACCCAAAGCAGCTTCTATCTCCTTCAGCTTCAGTCCTCATGACCTGTAGGGGAAAATGCATTGAAAGAAGAGAAGAAAGAAATGTGTTGAGAAAGAAAAGAAGTTTGAGGAAATGCACTAGATTGCTATTTTTTTCACAGAATACATATAGTTTCCCAATGACCAGTCTAATCCCGTCGGCTTTCCTGTTTTAGGATGACTCCTTCAACACAACCCTGGCTCAGTTGGACCACAAGGTGGCAGTATGCAATATACAATTAAAAACGCACACAAATTTAAGCCATTTTCTTACAGGTGGGGGTATTATGAACCCTGCCCGTTGGAGTGAATTGATTTTTAACCCATAAAATAAGGAAATAATTCTATAGAATGCTTAAGAACTGCTAATCATGGCACCAAGAAGATTAAAATTTCAGGAAGAACCATCATTCTGCACCCAAAATGAGATGTGAGCAAATTCTAAAACTACCAAACTGCAAAAACAACTGAGTTTCAGACTGATTACACTTCTCAGTCCAAATGTTGCTGCAGAGGTTTCCTTCTCAGTACCCGAAGATGCTAATACCCAACTCATCATTTCACAAAAGAAAAAATAAGTGCCTTTAGAGGGTGGGATGCAGCCTTGAGCGGGTGCCTGAGGTTACCTGCAGAGATCTGCTGATTGGCGGAGTTTCAAATCGCAGTGTGTAGGTCTCCTGATCCAAGAGCAGAGCCATCCAGCCATGTGAATTTGACAATGTGTCGTGGACATAGTTGACTGTGGTCGTCTTATTTCTGCTGTCAGTGATAGTTAAATCACAAGAGATATCCGGAGTGCTAGTTCTAGGGTAATTACAAAAATAAATTAAATTTCCAGTCATTTTCTGATTCTAGGTCAACTGCTTTCCACCTTCATCCATTTTATTTTCATTTTAGTATTTTCTTCAAAAATGTCGTAGGCCTTCTTTATGCACAGGTCTACGGAGGTTCTATCAGTCGGTCTATAATCAAAGGGGCTCTGGAGGAAGTGACTATGGTTTACCTATCGGACGATTGCCAGAAAGGCAGCACTTGGAAACCATGAGCTGTTCCAAGGGAGGAAGATGAAGCTTTCTAGTCCCATAAATAATTACAATGTCTGAAACCCACAGGGGCACTCAGAAAGTTTGTGGGAAAAATACATTATCTTTTAATTACATCTTTCCACAAAGTTGGGGAGTCCTCTTATATGATTAGCCAACAGGTGGAGTCCCTGAGTGCTGTTCTTCAGACTCTTGATTTGAAATATTCCCAGAAATAGTTTACATGAAACACACACACACACAGACACACACACACACACACACATTCATAGTGGGGGGGAGGAGGATTGTGTCAGTCTGGGTTGTCTAGAGAAACAAATTAATAGACACTCATAGGTAAATAATAAAGAGTTTTATATACAAGAGCAATTGAATAAGAAAAACATTCCTGACCCAGTCCAGATCAAGTCCAGAAGTCCAATATTAGCCTACATGTCTGATAACAATCTACAGATTCCTCTTTAGACTCATGAAACCCATGCAATGATGCTGAATGGAGGAAGATTCCTGGCATTGGGTAGGGAGTCCTGTGGCAATGGCAGTGCTAGCATCTCAGTGCTGGCAGGCATCTCCATCTCTGACTCCGCCTGCCATCATTCTGTCTCCTAGTGGCTTGTCAATAAGAATGTTTCAAAGGGACTGAGCTTATCTCCTGCCTCCAAGGAGCTATTTTATCTCCTTAGCTCTTCCAAATGAGGGCATCAAGTTGTGATCCAATTATAGGTAAACTCCACCCCTTCACTCAAGTCTCAAGTTGACAACAGAATATGTAAACACCACAAGGGTCAATAGCTATTTTAAAGCATAGATTAGTTAGTACTGGGTCAGGGCAAATGTGCAAGTCATGGTGAAATGGAACAGAAATAAGGAGACTGTTGGCTCAATGTTTAGAATATAATCAAGATCACTGGTCATTATTTCTAGAAACTGTGGGAAGGAAAACAGGTTTTGCTGTGTATATTTTCACTCAATTTTTTTAAAAATGCATTGGTGAAAATTTCCAAAATGAGCTGGTGCCTTTTCCTTCATTAAAAAAAAAAAAAAAATTAGAGGGCTGAGCCCCGGTGGCGTAGTGGTTGTGCGCAGGACTGCGGCCCACTGGGATGGAGGTTCAATTCCAGCAGTGGGGCTGGGCCTCCTACTTCCACCACTGGAGAGCACTGATGCTTCTCCCCCCAAGAAAAATTAGAAATCTAGACCTGTTTATTCTGAGTTGTGAATTTGGGCAAATTACTACCCATTTTTAAACTTTTTAAACTTCCATTTTCTTTCTTTTTAAAATACAAGTGTGTGCCTCATTGTAGATAAACCTGAAAGACATCAGGTTGCGGAACAGAAGCTAGCCACAAAACAAAAACAAAAGCAGTCATACTCATTTATATGATACAAGAAAATATAAAAAAAAAGTGAGCTTCATTTACAAAAGTAATGAGGAGAATTTTTGTTTGGGCATATTGAGTTTCTGGTAATGATGTTGAATTGATTTAGAGGGATGACATCAATGGTTGCACACCTTAGAAATTTAATGACTGTCATAGGAAGTTATTAACTTGATGTATGTTGTTGTACAGATTTGACTCAGGAGACAGGTGTGAAGATCTTTTTCGTAAAATACACAGCCTTGAAAACCCTATGGTAAGTGAGTGAAGGGAGATATTGGACAATCTAAAACATGACAAAATAATAATATATAAATTATTAAGGGTTTGTGAGGGAGGTGGGGCAGGGAGGGATGGGAAAAATTGAGGAGCTGATAGCAAGGACTTGAGTAGAAAAATGTTTAGAGAATGATGATGGAACAAATGTACAAATGTGCTTGACACAATGGATGGATGTATGGATTGTGATAAGAGTTGTGTAAGCCCCCAATAAAATGATTAAAAGGGTTGGGGATTTAGAATCCCAAAATACCATACTGCTTAAAAGTGAGAATGGCAAGACTTTACTACATGTACTTTGAAAATGATATCAAGAAAAACCAGTCCCTGGAAAAGGATGACATGCTTAGTAAAGGAGAAGACCAAGGAAAAAAGGAAGCCCCTCAATGAGATGGATTCACATAGTGGCTGCAACAATGGGCTCAAACCTAGCACCAGTTGAGAGGATAGTGTAGTGCTTTGCTCTCTGTTGTACATTGGTTTGCTAACAATTAAAACTGATTTGACAGCACCTAATAACAATAATATATAACACAGTGAGCTGAGGCATAAGAAAGGAAGAAAGTGGGGTGTGGGATGGTGTACCCGTCTTGAATCCATAAATAACAGTTGTTTAGTAGCATGGAGTTTCCTGTTCTCAGACACCTAGGTTCCTAACAGATGGCTATGAACAGAAAGTCTATTGCTTGGAATGCCTACATTCAGGCCATTTGTAGTATTGAGTAAGCAATTCATTCAGCCTACCCATTGGAACCAAGCACTGGACTTCAGTTGGCTTCACCAGCATTCTCTTGCTCCCATTTCTCTTTGAGTAATAAAAGACATAAAAGAAGGGCAATAGGGATTAATTAAGACAAATGCAACAGAGAGAAAATACTGAAACCCAAATGGAGACTGAGCATGATAGTGGGACAAGAGGAAGCAAATGGAAATAGAGGAACTGGGGGATAATGAACATTTATAGAGGTTCAAATACAGGTATGTACACAGGGGCATATATTTATAAGTGAGGATGGGGGAAAGAGATTAACATGTATACTTATAGGGTTAGTAGTAGGACAACAGATGGGCTTTGGACCTCCACTCAAGGATCTCCTCAGTTGAAGAACACTTTGTTCTATTAAATTGGCATTCCAAGATGCTCACCTTTCCGACGAGATCACTGAAAACAAATGTGTGCATAAGCAAAGGTGGAGAAGAAAGCTGATGGTGCCCAACTATCAAAACATGGAGCATCTGGGGACTTAAAGGCTTGAACGTAAACAAGCAGCCATCTAGCGCAGAAGCAACAAAGCCCACATGGAAGAAGCACACTAGCTTGTGGAATCATGAGGTGTCAAAGGGATTCGGTATCAGGCTTCAAGAACTAGAAAGCATAATATTGCAAGCTCACTATCCTGATATGATCGGTGAGGACAAAGGTGTGCATAAGCAAATGTGGTGAAGAAAGTTGATGATGCCCGGCTATCAAAAGCTCAGAAGCAATAAAGCCCACACAGAAGAAGCACACCAGCCTGTGTGATCATGAGGTGGTGAAGGCACCAATGAGGTGCCTGAGGTGTCAGGCATCAATGAGCTAAAATTATATTATTATTAATGAGGGGGAGTACAGATTGGGGACCCAAAGCCCATCAATAGGTGAGGTGACATCCTTTTGCAGAGGAGTTACAAGGAGGAGATGAGCCAGTTAAGATACAGGGTAGTAGCTATGAAATATGCAACCTTCCTCTAGTTCCCATGCTGCCTCCCACCCACAATCTTGATCCCAATTCTACCACATAAATCCAGCTAGACCAGGAGATATACAGTGAAGTAGGAAACATGGGAAACTTAGGATAGATGATCCATCAAGACTAGTAATAGGAGTGGTAATACCAGGAGGGTGGAGGGATTGAGGAATAGAAAGGGAGAACCAACTTCAGGGATCTATATGTAGCCTCCTCTCAGGGACATGGACAACAGGAAAGTGAGTGTTGGGACACACTGTACAGTGTACAGTATGAAAAAATAACAATTTATAAATTACTAAAGGTTCAAGGGGAAGGGGGGGAGGAAGGGTAATATAGGGAGCTGATACTGGGGGCCTGGAGGGAGGGAGAATGTTTTGAGAGTGATGATGGCAATGGGTGTGTCAAAGTGGCCTGCATACAATTGATGTTGTAATGGATTGTGATGGGAATTGTATGGGTCCCCAATTAAATGATTCATTTAAAAAAGGGGGGGAGGGGAAAGGGGAGTTTGTTTTTTTTTAAAGAGGAGCTTGTACTAAGGGCTCAATTGGAAAATATTTGGAAATGCATGTGGCAACATGTGTGCAAATGTGCTTGATACAAATGATGCACTGAATGTTGTAGTAGCTGTAAGAGCCCCCAATAAAATTATTAAAAAAATAAAATAACCTGGTTAGATTTGCAGATTGTGTTAAGGTTTATTGTGGCAACCTGGCCAATGTATACAAGTGGGATCATTGAAGAGTGGAGAGATAGATGGCTCAGTGACCTCACTTTCTGGTCTCTTGTTCTCTGATGGTCTGACCAGGAGTGCAGCTACCTTAGTTAGTTCCCTGCTTCAGCCGGTGTGCTAGTCTGGGTAGACTAGAGGAACAAATTCAAAGACATGCATATGGATATAAGGAAAGGGTTTATATACAAAAGACTGGAACACTTAGAAAGCATTCCAACCAGTCCAGTTCAAAGTCATAAGTCCAATATTAGCCCATATGCCCGACACCAGTCTATAATGTCTCCTTCCAATTCACGAAGTCACAGGTCAGTGGGTGCAGAATCCCGATGATGGCAGGGGTCTCCCCATGGCTCCTCACTTCTAGGACTCAGGATTCATCAACAGCATCCAGTGGTGGCAGAAGCAACTCATCGCTGGCAGGGGGTCTCCACATGGCCTCTCCACCTTCAGAGGTCTGGCTCCATCAGGGCCAAGCCGTGTGGCCTCTCCGGCTTCTCAGATGCTGCCATCTTGTCTAGTCCCACGAGTAATCATCTCTGAGACTAACTTCCAACCACTGGGGAAGATAGCTTCTCATCTTCACGAGGGAAATATCGTGAAATCCAGAGGTCTCAGGAGAAGGCCATGCCCACATAGAGGCCTCATTGGCTACTCAATGGCTATCTCCAGATTAACAGGCTAGACCCCACCCCTACATCTCAATTATAAAATTAACATAAGCACATGACTGCCACAGCCGGCAAGGCTCACTTCCTGAGAGACATCCCTGAACAGAAGCTATATGGACCTACCGTGTTGCAACCCGGGGTGCTGGAGAAGCTACATGGAACCCCCTGCCAGTACTGAGATACTTACATACTCACTGGTTCAGCTTTCCTCCTATATTCAGCACCATTGTGTGTTTTGTGAGATTGAAGAAGACTTTGTAGATTGGTGTCACACATATGGGCAAATGTTGGACTTATGGGCTTGGACAGCACTGGTTTGGGATACTTTCTTAATGTACTTACCCTTTATGGAATACTCTGTCTTATATTAAAAAGAAAAAACTCCCCAAATAGAAAGAAATATTTTATGTTAATAAATGTATGATATGTTTTTTTTAAAAAGAACAATAACAAGATAAGATCTAGCCTTAGAAGGTTACCTGAAGAAATGACCACATGTGGAGAGGGTATAAATGCTTTAGTTCCTCTCTTGAACACAGCAGAGATCAATGTTGCTGCAACAATGTTTATACATATGCATATATATAATTATATAAATAGATTCACCTATCTAGACATAAGCTTGACCTGCTGACCTCAAACTCACTTGCTTCTTAGCCAGCAAGCTGCTATCTTTCTGCTCTTCTTGGGTTCATCAGCTCCTTAGTCACCTAAGTCAGGAAAAGCTTACTATCTGATACTCACAGAATTAAAATCTGCTCAGACATGGCCTTGCCCACTACTAGAACTGTGTGAGCTATTTTATCAATAAAATGTATATATCCAATGGAATTATATTAGTAGAGGGGAACTTTTGTAGTATGCATTTTTCCCATTGGTGAGCAGCAAACAACCCACACTGAAATAGTGCACCCAGTGGCCTTGCCTGGGAAAGTTCTCTCTGGTCACAGTGATTTTTTTTTTTTTTTTGGTAAAAGTAGTTTTGTTCAACTCTCATTTTATGTGATGGCTGATAAAAAAGAAGAGCATGTGGCATATGAAATTTTGTTTCTTGCTTGGGAAAAATGCCAAAGAAACTGCTGTGATGTAGAACACAGCTTAAAGGACAGAGCTATAGAAGAAGCACACCAGCATGTGTGATCAAGAGGGTCATAGGGAGCAGGTATCGAGCATCAAAGAATAAAAATCACATCATCACGAATAAGGGGGAGAGCTGGGAGGGGACCTAAGGCCCACTGGTGGGTAATTGGTCACCCCTTTACAGGGGAGTCAAGGGGAGGAGACAGATCAGTCAAGGAGCAACAGGGCAGCAATGATGCATACAAATTTCCTCTTGTTCCTAAAGCCTTCCTTCCCCCAACCATCATGGACCCAACTCTACCTTACCAATCCAGATGGACTGGAGAAGGTACACTAGTAGAGAGGGGAGCTGGAGATATGGGAAAACCAAGATGGATGAGCCCCTTTGGGCCAGTGGTTAGATTGGAGCTGCTAGAATGGTGGAGAGAAGGTGGGGTAGAGAGATGGAACCAACTACAAGGATATACACATAAGCTCCTATTTGAAGGATGGGCATCAAAAGAGTGGGTTGGGGGAGAGGTCAGGCAGTGTAAGATATGAGAGAATAATAATAATGTATAAAGCATTGAGGGTTGGTGAGGAGGGGAGAGCAGTGGAAGAGGGGAAGGGATGGAAAAGTTGATACCAGGGGCTTAAGGGTAAAGGCAGATGATGAGAGAACGATAACAGCAGTGGGCATGTGAAAGTGTTTGGCACAGTATGTTTATTTATGTATTGTGAAAAATGATGTACAAGCCCACAATAAAATGACTTTTAATTTAAAAATAAAAGGACCGAGTGATGGGGGGAAAAAACCCTCAAGTATATGAGTGGTTTTCTCATTTCAAAAATGGTGAAATATTGGTTGTGTTAGTCTGGGTAGACTAGACAAACAAATTCATGAACACACATATGTATATGATGGAGAGGTTTATATACAAGAGGAATGGAACATTGAAAAAGCATCCCAACCCAGTCCAATCCAACTCCCTAAGTCCAATAATATACCATATATCTGATATGAATCCAAGTCCTCTTCAGACTCATGAAGCACATGCAATGAAGCCAGGACCATAACAGGGCACTGGATACAAAGTCTTGTGTATCTAGTGGTGGTAGAAGCATCTCAGCACTGACAAGGGCCTCTCTGGAGCTTTTCAAGCATCTCAGCACTGGCAGGAGTTTTCGTGTGGCTTTTCCTCTGGGAAGTCTCACAGGGAGCCCGTCTTATGTCTTATGAATAGAGTGTCTCGAAGAGACTGAGCTGTAAGTCTCTCATACCAATGGTGGAAATATTGTCAGATTTCCCAGAATTCTCAGAAGAAACCCATGCACACACAGAGGTTTCATTGGCTATCTCCTGACTGACAGGCTAGACTCCACCCCTACACTCTTAATAAAATTGGCACCAGAGTACATGACTGTCATATTGGTTGATGACAAACTTCATTCTGGATGTCCATCAACTTCCCAAACAGACAAAAATGTCTACTGGTAGTACATTTTGAGTTCGTTCCTCCAGGTCAGACTGTTAATTAATCTATTATTTAGAGGTTCTGAAAAGATAGTGCAACAGTGTGGGACAAAGAGACTTGATTTGTGGCAGATGGGGAACTGGTCTTGCCAACTTGACAATGCACCTGCTCACACAGTCATCTCAGTGCCCCTGTTTTTTTGGCAAAAAACAGCATGCTTTTCTTGTCCCATATACCTCAATTACCTGATTTCTCTCCATGCAACTTCTTGGATGCATGGTTACATGAAACCATGAATGCAGAGTTACATGAAAGAACAGTGATTTGATGACTTAGAAGATGTGAAGAGAAAAATGAGGGAAGTATTGGCAGCCATGAGTTTGAAAAATACTTCCAAGAATGAAATTGCAGATTTGAAAGATGTATTAAATATAATGGAGAATACTTTCAAGGTAATAAGGTTGTTTTATTTTTTAAAAATTTAAATACATAGCTTTGAAAAAATTCCATTTTGAGTGTATACCTCAGATATGAAAAAAACAGTGACGCTTAGATAAATAGATAGATAGATAGATAGAGCTAGAGATATGGATATACAGATAAAGATATATATGCAGGAATGTGTGTGTGTATAAACTTTACTGGATTTTTTTCTAGTGAACCCAACACCAGCCTATGGGTTCACTGATATATCAAGCTACTAACAGGGCCCACTAAGCCTTTTCAAAGGCTCTCATTCCAGAACTTTGACCCATAATTTTTCCAAATCTAGCTAGCCTTCCAGATCACCTAAATATAAAATTCAAGTCTGTTGCAGTTCCAATTCATTGGCCGTTTGAACTGGTTCAATCTAGTTTAAAGCCCTGCCATCTACTATTCATTCACAGCTAAGCCAAGTTTACATCTAGAACAACTTCTATTTATCAAGGGTTCCTGGTCATGACCAACATGCCTAAACTTTTAATGGTATAGGAAATTGATACTGGCAAATTAACTCTTGAGAGGATATATATGTGTGTGTGTATATATACGTACACACACATATATACATATATATGAGTTTGTTTCAATCCCCAGTTAAATAAAAAATTGAAGTGATAAAAATTATTTGGGCTCCCTGAGAGTTAAATATTCTTCCTTCAAATTTCCCTTTGCAATACTAACTGAATCTTTATAAATCTATTTTTCAGGAAGAAGAAGAATATTTCTTCCTCTCTGTTTGGAATACCTGTTTTTGCTTTGCTTGTCACATGTATGTTAATATTCATCCCAGAACTAATGAACTCATATGCCTACAATCAGAATGGACATAAATGTGATCTTTTTTTAAGTCCTATCTGTATTAATTTTCTAATGATACTGTAGCACAAATAAAACAAATGGATAGGTTTAAAGAACTAAAACCCAGAAATTTATTTTCTCAATAATTTGGATGATGATATCCCAAATCAAATCTGGTCCATGTCAATTTCTTCCTGGCCATAACCCTGCATTCTTTTGTGGCCTGGCTTGCAATGAATCCTTTGAGTAGAATCTGTCTTCTATGGTATATGGTTGTGATTCCTCCTAATTTTGTAAGAGGGATTCCTCCTAATTTCCTAATCCCATAATAGGAAACCTATCTTTTAAATTCAAAATTACCAATACCAGTGTATTTGAGCCTACTAATGCCTAACATGTTGATCTTTATGGCTTCTATTTTATTTTTGATGTCTTCCAATTTTCCCAGATTACTCTCCAAGTTCTGACTATTTGTAGATTTTTCCCGCATTTCTCTTTACCTTGAGTTGTGTCCCATTAGTAAATAAAGATCAGGGCATCTCCATTTCCACAGGCTTTATAGCTCTCACATCATCATGGTTGACTAAGTTGAGAAAACACTTCCTCATCAGTCATATGAAGTGCCTTCCAACTCAAGGGGCTCACCTGCCAGCCCTATCGCTGACAAAATTCTGCTTTCATGCATTAGTTCTTCACTATGTGACAATGTTTCAGCTAAAATAAAATGTTTAGGGGCTACTTCCTCCAAAGAAGGCAGTCAATTCCTTCTTTATCACCCGTTTTTAGTCTGGAAGCTCCTCTGAAACCTGTTCACTTTGGTTGACCCTGTTAGCATTTGAGATACCAGAGATATAGCTTCCAGCAACACACAAGCCAGCACTGTATGGCAAACAGACATACAGACATAGATAGAAAGATTCCAACACATATTGTTGGTGGACATAATTCAATCCATATATCAGACTTTCCAAAATTGCCTCCATATTTTATCAGTTGTTTCTAAATTCCGTTCAGCCATGCGGAGTCCACGTTATCAAATAAAAGATCACTCTACTTATAGAACTGATTTCAAAATTTCAATCTTTAGAAAGTCAATTATTCCTTTCTGTATTTTTGAGTCACTGATCAACAGTCGTTATAGGTCTCTCATCTACTGTTTGAAACCATGAGTTCCAAAGTCTCAGGAACTCATCCAACAAAATTTTGTCCAACTAATATACTTAATTAATACAGAAACTCCATTTTCTTCATTCCTAGTCAATTTCTATCAAATATCTATAGATAAAATTCCATGTGTATGTGTGTGTGTGTGTGTGTGTAAAACCAAAAACTCCATTGCTATTGATCTGACTTTGACTTATATTGATCCTATATAACATTTCTCAAGCTGTAAATTTTTAGGGGATCAACAGTCTCATCTTTTTTTCCATGGAGCAACTACTGGATTTGAATCACATACCTTTTGACCATTAGCCCAATGCCTAATCTAAAGATGGAAACAACAGCAAAAAAGGAAAGAGCAAATGTTATTTGATCCACTTACATCTATTCACATTGAATTTCTCCTACCTTAGACCCATTATCATCAACTATTGGTTACCTTCTACCTTACCAACCTATATTCTGTCAGCTTCTCCATAGATATTATGCATACCACTTCAATAATTGAGAAAATACTGCCTGGATATATTATAATACATTTGGGAAATATTTCTATAATATAAATTCCAGCTAAATTATAAATTCCAGCTAAGTATCCTGAAGAGGTTTCTTGATTACCTTCATTCATCTTCCTTTCCCTAGAAGTTTATTTCTCAAATTTCCATAGTTTTTTAGCATGCTAATTTTCCTAGGTGAGTCTAGTTTGTAAAGATAATCAGTTTCTATAATTTCTAAATTATATGTTGGAAGATACAATAATTCCCAACCTCTTCTTCAATTTCTGCAGGCCCTTATAATTAACATCCTTTTCAAATAATTTCAAGTGACTATTCAATTTTGATTAGATTCTATTTGTCTTTGGCACAATCATCTCTTTCTTCTCATCTCAATAAACTTCCAGAAATCTGAGTCAACCTATTGGTCAAATGGTCACACATGATAGCATATATTGTGTTCCTAATTTGCCCTTTTTCCTTCCCTCTGTGTGCAATGCCCAATCTCTCAAAGTCCTGCTCCTATCAAGCACTCGCAAGAATGGCAACCCAGGTTTGCACATGATGAAATTTAATAGGTACTCATGTGCAGCAGCTACTTTCTAGAATGTAATACAGGTAGAGAAGGAAGTTACCAAATATACCTGTACCCTAGTTGGTGAAGGGAATCAAAATGCAAAAGACTCATCTCACAGTAGGCAAGATCCCTTGCATTGACCATCACCTGGGGTCAAAAATTTTAAGTGAGGTCAGCATCCATCCTTTTAGCCCAAATACCAGAAGTGACAGTGGTGGGCTCTTTTGAAAAGCATCCAAAGAACATCAAGAGTCAGAGAACACCACGAAAAGAATTTACCAACCATAACTACTACAATTTTCACTTGCCCTAAATAGCCACCAATTTCCCCGTGCCCTAAATAGCCACCAATCTCCCTCTCTTTACTGTTAATGAAGCAAAGGAGCACAAAAGTATTTCTAATTTGGAGGAGCCAAGGGAGTCTGCATGGACCATTAGCAACAGAGAGCTTCATTACTAGGGGAAGAACTCTCTCTCTGAACTTCTTGTGGCTTTATGTGCAAGAAATCAAGAGGCAACCAGTCCATTTTAAACATTAACCCTTGCCTATGCATCAGGAAGAGTTGCTGTATACAATCAAAAAGACAAAGGGACTCTAAGCCTGCATATTGTATTTAATTTTCTAAGAAAATTATTTTTGTTTTTATGTATGTTCTTCCAAAAGAGAAATACCAAACTTCTTTTAAATTCAGGAACATGCTCCTTTCGAAATATGGCACTATCTCTTGACAAAACTTCCCAGGTAAGGACCAATTTACTATAAGAGTTGCATAAACAGTTATGTAATTTAGTACCCATGTACTCCACAAAACAGTTGAATGTCTACTGCCCACAAAGGATTTGTGAGGCAATCAACAATAGCAGTGAAAACAAATTTTAACTTCCTGGTTTGTGTTTACTATTAGCTTACTTTTCCTGAGGGTTCATATCTCTACATATGAAAACAAATACTGCATTCACTCAGTTCAGATGCTCAGTTCAATGCTCTCAGTTCAGATGAGTTGTGAAGTGAACCCTTTATAATTACACATCTCCTAAACCAGATTCATCATAATAGCTAGCTGCAAAAGGTGCTGGAAGCATCTCTTGGATATTAGTGCTCACTCCCAGAATGTTGGTACAAAGAGGATAAAATCACAGTTTTGACCAGATCAGCACATTTGGGCAGTTTAGCTTTTCCAGGGTATCTTGTGAAAAAATGCACTCAGTTCACATCAAGTGTTGTCACAGACCACCATCCATCTACCTGCTGACCTTCGATAACATTGGGACACCTCACATGTGTCATATTTTTCTAGAAATGTCCTTATTGATTGAGGAACACTTAAACATTTCTCCTCTCAATGACAGTTAAAATGAGAAACAAAGCTGTACTGTTGAGGTTCCCAAATTTTTCTAATCCCTAAACTCACACAAAGTGGAACTGGAAGACAGGAAAATCATGTGATCTATTAACTGTTGAGTTTCTGGCAGACATTTCACTCACAGCCCTTCATAATTTTTAAAATATATATTTATATCCTTTTCCAGAAATGGCCAAAGCAGTAATTTATTAAAGACCTGTCCAAGAATTAACCTGATATCTCTTTAAAGGGAGTGCATGTTCTAACATCTACCATGTTTACAACATACTTATCTTTTCTTACATTAGGAAAATGTTCCTTGTCTATTCTATCCTAATCAAAAAAGAGATATTACTGATGTGCATAACAGTGCCTCCATAAAACATTGCCTTTCTTCTCTCAATCTGTGAAACTCAATGAAATGACAACCTTGAGCATAGGAATCTAGCATCTGTTTGTCAATGTATCATACTTGGGTGACTGGTGTGTTACTGGAAGTTATGCCACTGGTATTTGAGATATCTGCAACATCGCTCATAGTGGGCAGGTTTTAGCAGAGCTCCTGGATTAAGACAGACTAGCATAAAAGGCTTAAAATTGACTTACGAATAATAATTAGTGAACATCTTGTAGATCACGACCCAGCGTTGAACAATATAGTGCTAAAAGATGAGTTCCTTAGGTGAAGGTGCTGTGTCAAAATACACAATGGCTACAATACTGGACTCAAACCTAGTGAAGATGGTGAGATGGCACAGGAGAGGGCAGTAGTTTTACTCTGTGGTACTAGTGCTTGCCATGAGTCAGCAACAACTCAATGACAACTTAGAACAATCCAGAGGGCCATCGGGGGAGCTTTCAGCCTCAAGGATAATGAAAAACAAGTTTATTAACTGGGTAGGGAATTAAGATAAAAATCAGAGTAGTATAGTTGAGCTGATTTGTTACTGGCTCTCAAAAGGCCACTGTCAGCCCTTGTTTCATGTTCAGTGACATCATGCTGGTGGCTTAAACCACAAAAAATAAACAAAAGCTACAAATAAGGATTCTCCCCTGCCTCCTTACCTCCACCATTGGAAAAGCCCATTGTTAAGGACTGGCCAGCACATCATTTTACCCCTTTGTTAAGTCATGAAATTTATTGGCCATATAATATTGCTGAAGACATTTCTCCATTGGAAGTCCAAGTGCTTTTTAGGATTTTTCTATTTTATTATTGTAAATTATTTGCCAAGAAAGGCTACTGCTGGGTATTTTCCTGTATCAGAATGCTGTTGTGTGTTGTTGTTGTAGTTGTTATTGTTGTTTACTTTTGTTTTGTTTTTGAGGACTGAAAAGATGCCATTGGTGATACAAGGCCTATTTTATCCCTAGGAAGGAAAGTTAGGTGATTATTAACAGAAAAGCTAGGCCAAAATTTCCATTTGAACTCTTCTTTACTTTTGCATTCACAAAGGCAGGGGGTGCCTCATACTTTGCACACTGACACATTAAGAGCAGTTACATAGGCAAAAACTGAATGCAAGCACTACAGGAGAGGATATTAAGCAAGATCTAAGAACCAAGGTGATCAACAAGAGCATTAACCTCCTCTTTTCCAGGAGGAGTGGGAAAAAATTGGAAGGTGGTGGGGAACAATGAATATCTACCTGTCTCATGAACATCTTCTAAAAGAGTGTTTCTCATCACAAATTTTACTTAGTGATTATGTGCTCAACACATCATTGTCATAGATACTTATCATTGTCATCCTACTTATCATACACAAAGAAAGAAGAAAAATGAATAAAACTATGTAAGAACTATGAATGTTAGAGCAAGGCATACTAAAAGATATCTTAAAAGGGATACTGCAAGAAATCTTGGGGAATCATGCCAGAGAAAATGACCTCTGTACAGAATTCAGGAAACAACTTTATGATCTAAAGTGCAGGAAGCAGTTGAGCATGGCTGAGGCATGAAGTTCAAGGAAATGAGAAAGAGTACTGAGAGATGGTGCTGTGACTATATAAGAATGTGGACTTTTCTTCATAAGGTCTTTAAAGCCTTTCAAACCAGGAAATGGATGAACTGACATTTATCACGTGCAAAGAGTGGAACACGGCAGCCTTTGTGGTCATCCATGTAAGACGTCCGGGAAATCTGACTAGACAAGGAGCAGCTAGGAAGAAGAGAACTGGACTCCAAAGGGATTTGGGTGACGACCAAACAACCCTTTCACAGGGGTCACCAGATTCCTCACAATAGCAAAATTACAGTTATGAGGGAGCAACTAAACTAATTTAAGATTGGGGTCACCACAACATGAAAAACTGCACTAAAAGGTCACGGCATTAGGATGGTTGGGAACCATAGCTTGAGAAGACAAAATGGATTGCACTTGCTAGAGGACATATATAGAAAAGAAGATGAATCAAGATTGACTGCCTGCTCCTAGTGCAAGTAATTGGCAGATGTACCTGAATGGCATTGGGGACAATGAGAGAGAAACTCTAAATTCCACTTTTTTTTTTGTAAGCTGAATTGCAGTTTTCTATTAAGTACTCTAGTGGAGATATTGAAAACCTTGCTACTCAGTAAAAATATGACACAAGTTATATATCTAACTTAAAATTTTTATAGCAGCCATGTTAAAATACTGAAAAGAAATGGTTGAAATTTAACCTAGAATATCTAGACTTTTGCATTTCAATACATCAATATACTAGTCATTGAGTCATTTTTTATTACTTATTTTGTACTAAATTTTTGTGATAGAGTATGCAATTTATACTTGCAGGACACGTCAATTTGACTGGGGTGCAGTAACTACACTTAGTGATCACAGGTGGCTAGTGGAAATTTCACGGGACAATGTTGAGGTGACAATCGGGCTGTTGGCTATCTGGCTCTAGGCTCTTGATTAGAAGGAAAAAAATCCTGGAATGATCAATGAAATTTAGCCGAAGTATGATCACTGGGAAAGAAAAATTTCTCAATGAACCCTAATAAACACCATCATTTAAGGAACAGATAAAGAATTTACCAAAAAGGACATAGAAGAACACAAAAATCCAATGGTAAGATGATAGCTGCTTCATACAATTGTCACTATAAAAAGAAAACATTTAATTAAATGTTGGGATTCATAAGCCCAAAAAGTATGCAGAGAATCAGAGTGATCATGGGAGTTGGAGAAGGGTTGCTGAATTGAGGCCTTGACTTCCATTGCACTAGTACCACCCCACGTGAAGGTAGTTGGTAGAAATAAAAGGAATACAAGCCAGAATTCCCACAGCAGGTGAGGGCGATCTGGCTATGACATCTCTAATCCACAGATCAGCAAGGTGGATATGTTGGGTCTGGCCAGCTGGGAGAATGTTTCCTTCCTTCCTCATGCTCCATGCACATCCCTCTAGAACACTGATTCTTAACCTTTATAATACCTCCACCCTTTAACACATTCCTCATGTGGTGCTTACCCCTCAGCCATAAAATTATTTTTGTTGCTACTTCATAACTGTCATTTTGCTACTGCCATGAATCTGGCAACCCCTGTGAAAGGGGTTGAGAACAGCTGAGAAACAGATTGAGAATGGCTGCTCTAGAAGTTGTGCCTTCAGTTGAAGAAGACGAGCTTCCCTGATACAAGGAGGGCTGTCCTTTCGGTCAAGGGTATACAAGTAGCTGAGTTCCTGCTAGAAGCTCCAAACAAGAACAACCACCTGGATTCTATCACAATGATCTCCTTGTAACCCTCTCCCAGGGAGATGGACAACTGAAAAGCGGGTGAAGGGAGACGTCAGTTAGTGCAAAACATGAATATATATATATATATATATATATATATATATATAAATTATCAAGGGCTCATGAGGGAGGGAGAGTGGGAGGAGGGAGAAATGAGGAGCTGATCTCATGGGCTCAAGTAGAAAGAAGAATGATGATGGCAACAAATGTATAAATGTGCTTGAGACAATGCATGGGTGTATGAATTGTGATGAGAATTGTATGAGCCCCAATAAAATGATCCATTAAAAGTGAAAAAAAGAACAACCCCTGGAATGCACATTTTCGCACTGGTGTGAGAGAGAACCATTAAGCACTCATGCAGATCAAGCTCAACATTATGCTAAAACACACTGGCTTGTAGATAGTGGAAGTTTCCTCTTCACTCTGTCTCAAATGCTGTGATCAACTTAAAATGTGTCCACGTTTCTGTCAACCCAACCGCCAGGCCTGAGGCATTGTTGTTTTTAGCAGTCGTGGACTTGGCTTCTGGCTCTTGGCAACACATGCCCAACAGGAGCAGATTTTCAGAAGCTAATTTTCAGAAATAGGTTACCAGGACTCTCCAGGTCATTTTAATAGGAAACCCCTTCTAAAATGTGTTCAGCGATATAGCAGCAGAGAAGACTCTTCTGACAGACAGACAGTGACTGCAGAAGAGATATATTGGTCAAGAATCAAACCTGGAGGGCTCTCACTGGTAAGCCAAGAATTCTACGATGGAATCTCCAAAACTCCCATGAAAACCTATTAAAAAGGGCAGATCATGACTGGGGGCATCTGTCAGATTCAAATAAGACAGTGAGGGATAATAATAGAATGTCCCTCTCATGATCCAAATTCTATCTTGCAAATCTGCCTGGACTGGAGGATGTACACTGGTACAGATGGGAACAGGAAACATAGGGAATCCAAGACAGAAGAACGCCTCAGGACCAGTGGAGAGAAGGGCAGTGATAATGGGAGGATGGAGGGGAAGTGGCATAGAAAAGGAGAAGAGAATACAAGCACCTCTACACATAACCTCCTCCCTTGGGGAAGGACAGCAGAGAGTGGGTGAATGGAAACATCAGATGGTGTAAAATATGACAAAATAATAATAATTTATAAATTATAAGGGGTTCGTGAGTGAGGGGGGAGTGAGGAGTGAAGGAAGAAATGTGATGCAGATACCAGGGACTCAAGTAGAAAGCAAGTGTTTTTAGAACAATGAGGGAGACAAATGAACAAAAGTGCTTGACAAAATGGATGTATATTTGAATTGTGATAAGAAGTGTAGGAGCCCACAATAAAATGATTTAATTAAAAAAATAAAAACTTTTTATTCGTTAAAAATAGAATGTCAAATAAACCAATGTCAAACAAATAACTTGCAGCAAAAAAGGACCAGAGAGGGGCCTACCAAGGGGGAACCACACCCCAAGGGCTGGGGTTTTAGTGGTCCTTTGCCTGGGGTGCTGCCTTATTTATGTAGCTATGTAAGTCCTCAGCTACTTTTACACCCAAGGGACCTCTTGCTGAGGGAGGAAGTAATCGTTGAAAATGAAGACAGCAGGGTGCTTGTGCCATATCAGACCTCCATCAACACACAACCCCAAAAGATCAAGGCTGTGAGAGCTTTGTAAATCAATTCTTAGGGTGCTTGCCCTAGGGCAAATAGCACAACAAATTAATCCTTTTTTTCCATGAAAGGCAGCAAAGTTTGTATCTGTGCTGAATTCAAATTGCTCATTAACTCTGACATGTTCCTAATTAGGTTATAATGCTTTAGGACAAAGATCAAGTCACTGAGCACAAATAACTAGAGAGAGAATCATAGGATAAAGTTAGAAGGGCCTTAGAAGACAGGGTCTCAAATTCTCACATGAATCACCTGGGGAGGAAGTTTGACTCACTAGGCCTGGACTGGGGTACTAGACTGAATTTTGAATAAATGCTAAGATGCTGCTGATGTAATGCTGGTCGATGGACCAACCTTTGACTTGCCAAGGTCCTAGCAACCATCTCATTCAACAGTCTTTCCTAGAGGAGAGGACACTGAAGTCGAGAGCTTTATCCCTAAGAACTTGCTGAGACTTCTTGAAGGGTTCATTGGGACTGTGGGCACTCTGCCATACATGTGTGGGTCTACTTGAAGTTTAAAAGAAATCCCAGGAAGTGAGAGGGGTGGGGGGGGCAGGTGTCCTGAATGTCTTGGGTCTGAGGAGAAAGCATTTCAAGATAAGAGATTTTCATTTTAAAACTGAGAAAGTGCTTGGCAGACTGTGGCCAGTTGTTCATTCTACTCAAACCAAAACAGCGGAGAGTGGCCATGGAATGGATGATCACTCATGATGGTCGTAGGCATACCAAGGGGCTGTCATAGCTAGGAGCTTGGAGGAGCAAATTTCCAAGCTTCTCTTTCTTTTTAAAAATCATTTAATTGGAGGGCTGAGCCCTGGTGTTGTAGTGGTTGAGTGTGAGACTGCGGCCTACTGGCTTGGCGGTTCAAATCCAGCAGCAGCTCTCAGGAGCAAGGCTGGGTAGCTCCCACAACCACCAGAGGGTAGTGATGCCTCCACAAAAAATCATGTTATTAGAGGCTCTTACAGCTCTTCAAACAACCCATAAATCCATTGAATCAAGCACATATATATATATATATGTTGTCATCAACATTTTCAAATCATTTTCTTTCTACTAGATCCCATGCTATCAGCTCCTCTTTTTTCCCTCTCTGTCCCTTCCCAATGTCGTATTTTCATGTCTTATACCATTGACTATCTCCTTTCCACCCAAGTGATCGGTTCCCACTTTCTCCCTCTCCCATCCCCGCTTCCCCTTCCCCTCAAGTTATTGCTACTCCCACTACTGTTCTTGAGGGGTTTATCTATCCTGGATTCTGTATTATGAGAGAAAACTCTTGTCCAAACTAGTGTACATGGTCCAGTCTAGCCGGATTCATAAGATAGAACTGACATCATGAGGGTTGGTGGGACAGAGGGAAGCATTAAAGAGCTTGAGGAATGCTGACGTTTTTTTGTCAATGCTATACTGCACCCTGGCTGAATCATCCCTTCCTTGTGACCCTTCTGTGAGAGGATAGCCAATTGTCTAAGTGTCTACAGATGGGCTTTGGGTCTCCACTCCAACCCAACTCCACTCCAACATCATTCACATTGATGTGATTATTTGTTTAGTATCTTCTGATGCCTGATACCTAATCCCATCAACACCAGATGGCTATAGAGGCTGGTGTCCTCCTTCTTTGTGGACCTTGTTGCTTCCATACTAGAGGCAAGCCTCTTCTTGAAGGAACTTCTGAGTAGGTTAGGGGCACCAACTTGTCACGTGACTAAAACACCGAGTCAGTGCCTGGCAAAGTGGAGGGGCACAGAAATAGAGGAAGGCCCTCAAATGGATTGACAAATGTCTGTACAATGGATTCAGATGTAGGAACAATTGTGAGGCTGGTACAGAACAGGGTGGAGTTTAATTCTGTTGTGCATAGAACAGCAGTGGGTCAGAAACAACTGAACACAGCCAACAGCACAACAGTAGTCTGCATTTTAAATCTGCTTAGATTATGACATTGGATCATTATCTTATGGAAATAAAAAGTCCTTGAGTGCTGGGACCACTCAGCAGCTACATAGGTCACCATTTCATTCTCTTCTGAAGTTCTCAAAGAATAGATGCTCACACAGGATTGCCTCAAGAGGATTTTCCAAAGCTACCCCACCAATCCAAAAGATGCTGTCCTAGCATCTGCTGATGATAAAGGAGTTTCCAGTAAACACTTGGAATAAGTATCATACAAACCCATTACCTGCCTTCGACCTACATGAGGGTGTTTTATTTTCCTCATTTAAAGAAGTGGGCAAGAAAAATCTTAAACTTTTATAAATCTCTGGCCATTCATAAAACAGTGGTTAAAAATCACCGGAATAGCAATAAAATCCAGGCTGCATACTTGAGAATAAGGAAATTAAAATTATTAAAAACAAAAACATGTCTTTTCATATTTTACTGACTGAACTTGGGCTCATTCACATTATACAGAACAATAAGTCATCTGGAATGCAAAAGGTTGTTTTTTTTTCACACTTCCAAGTTAGCAGCACTGCTCTATGGGCTCCAGTACAAAATGTCAAAATTCCGACTCTATCTGCAGTCAAGGTGCAGTTACTTCAATCCTAACCACATTGACTCTCATTCTCCAGAATTCATCTGTTCCAATAAGATACCAATGTGCCCTGGTGGAATCACTTGACTTAATATTCATGAAGTTTGGATAGTTAAAACAAAGGAGAACATAAGGGGGGCCAATATATATACAATGCATTTGAAATAGGTAAAAGACAGACACTCAGCCATCATTACCTGGAAATTAAAGTGGGAAGAAGCAATCTTATTATGCATTATAAACAGCCCAGCTGCTGACTTAATGGTAGTTTGAGTAGCATAACGAAGGAGTCCTTGCTTCAATATTAATAGGAAATGTATTGTACGGATCCAATAGTTCATGAAATTAACAAGGAAAATGAACTGGAGTGAAGCACCTTTGCAAGTAATAGAGGACCTCAGCAATCGCTTTCCTGGAGAATTCTGCACACTTAAAAAGAGCTTGGGGAGCTTGCATGTATATAAATGAGAATGGACCTTATTGGGGTTGTTTTAATGAGACTTTTAATTTAAATCTATTGCAACTTCTCTGTAGGTTGCAGGCCTTTTCAAGGAGAAGATATTATTTCAAAATATCAATGAAAGGTCACAGCTCAGAGATTGTGTCCGATGATATCGAAAGTCAGCAGCCTAAAACTACCTTACACTCATGATTTGACAAATTGTCAAATTGTCCCCTTATCATTTTTATGCAGCTAAATAGTTCAAGTTGAGAATAGAGAAAAATATTCCCCATCTCTGTCAACAGCCAGAATGATATATGCATAGTTATTGACAAGCTAGAAAAAACATAGCTAATTGGACTCACAAGCCAATAGACATACGATGAAAGAGTACATCTCCTCCGCAGACACTACCATGCACCAGCTGACCAAAGCTTGCATTGACCAAACAAGAAGCTGGAAGAGTTTCCATCGTAGCAAGAATGTGACTTCTCTTTTTCCCAGACAGAGACCCATCCAAGTCTTCCAAAAGTGCTGCATGAGGAAATGGAAATGCTACCATGTTTGGAGAGTTTGGAAACTTTAGCTGCTTGACCTTCACAGTAAATCCACCTATAAATAGGGAGACAGAAAGAGTATTAAGACACAAATAGCAACTCTGCCCACTGGAGGACTCTAAACACTTGGACTGCATATTTATACAGTTTTAAAGAAATGCACTTATTCATTCAAGAAAAAAATATTATTCTTAGTGGTTACTATATTCAGGGTTACTATATTCAGCGGTTACTATATTCAGAAATACAAAGATAAACAAGACTTCCTTCATGCTGCCTGGACCCTGGAGCAGTGATTTTCAACTGGGATTGGAGAGAGGTGCCTCCCAAGGAACAATTTGAGGACATTTGGGGCCTAAAACTGGAAGGGAAGCGTATGCTATTGACAACTAGTAGGTAAAGGAGAGACTGTTACCCATTCTACAATGTACAACACAGTACAACAAAATTATCTAGACTTAGAAATCCACAGAGGTAAGGATGAGAAACTCTCATCTAGTGGGAAACAGACACCTAGAAGACAAATTTACCAATTATTAAACCCTAAGGAGCTCTTAGAAGCAAGGATGGAGGGTCTTCCTCACACATATTTTAGACATGTTAACAGAAGTGACAGATCCTTGGAGAAAGACAACATGCTTGGTAAAGTAGAGAGATGATGACAAATGGGCTCAAACATAAGAATGATTGTGAGGCTGGTGAAGGACAGGGCAGTGTTTCATTCTGCTGTAAACAGAGGGTCACTATGAGTCAGAAACGACTTGACAGTTCAACTCCAACAACTACTGACAACTACAAGGAGCTCTGGTAGGATAGTGGATTACAAATTGGACAGCTAACCCCAAAGTCAGCAGTTTGAACCCACCAGGAGAAAGATGAAGATTTCCGCTCCTAAAGACTTATATCCTCAGAGAAGTTGGACTCTTTCCTATCGGATCACCATGAGTCCAAACTGACTAGATGGCAGTGAAAAGGCTACCCAAAGTTTCCCTGGTGGCAGAAAAGTTAAGCTCTTGTTGATAACCAAAAGGTTGGCCATTCAAAACCATCTAGTGACTCTTTCATGAGAGAGAGCTGGTGGTCTGCTTTCATGATGATTACAGGCAAGAAAACCTGATAAGGCACTTCTGTTCTGTCCTATGTAGTTAATGTGAATCAGAATATTCTAGCAGGCACTCAACAGCAACAATAAAGGTGCTATAATAGATTTTCTATGGTGTGTCTTATTTTACCATAAATACCTCTCATGTGGTTTCTACTTTATACATTTACCCTCAAAAATAGAATTCAATTATGTGGGGAAATAATAATAATGATGATGATGCACATTTTCATCGGTAACTCTAGATTTATACTTCTTGGAGTTATACTCCTGTCATGTGAGTCATTGGGTCTGGCTAATCCAGTAGCCTGCAAAGACACTAGAGCAGAGGTCTAATGATACATGTGTCTGTAGCATTAAAGGGGAACCCTGGTGGTGTACTGGTTAGGTTTGGGGCCACTAACAACAAAGTCAGTAGTTCAGATACACCAACTGTCTTCAGGGAGAAACAAGGCTGGCTTTTCATTTAATTTAATCAGCACGAGAGAGATAAAGGAGGGAGACCAGGTGACACTATTGGGTAGGCATTGGATGGCTGACTGCATGGTCATGCGTTCAAGCCCACTAAATACTCAAAGGGAGAAAGATTAGGCTATCCTATCTCATAAATATTTACTCACACAGAAAAAATAGATGGAGTCTTTATGAGTTGGAACTGACTCGATGGCTGTGGATTTGGAGGAACTATTTGAGACTCCAAGCCTGTTTGAACCAGTCTAATAATAGCTGATAAAGTAAAACCAGAAGAGATCTGAACTTCTAAAATTTGGGTGATCAAGAATGCTAACCAGAATGGGAAAGACTGCAGAGCAAATACTTAGAAGAGAAGACTCAGAAGAGGCAGTCTTCAGAGCCATTTTAGGAGCCTGGTGTGTGATATTGGATTATTGCCTGAGTTGTAGAGAATAATACACAATCAAATGATGTGGCTGGCCTCCAACTTTGAGTAATATACTGCCATGTTTGCCTCAGCTGGTGAAGAGATTTGGTTGCTATACCATATGCACACCACCCTTATTTTCTCAGACTTAGGAAATTATGTTTCTAGCAGTGTTTTTTCCCCATAATGTTTCCCATACCATTTACTGTAACTGCTTACCCACACCTCAAAAATCTGAGTCTATTCCATATCACTTTGCTTATCATAACTAAAGCAGACTAAACTGCTTCAAAGACCTGATGATTTCATCTTTTATCCCCAGTTACTTAAACAAAGCCTAGGTCAGCCTCTGAGAAGGGATTAGTGCTCATAAGTAGTGTGCTATTTTCACTGTCTTATAAGTAATATGCAACAGTGAAGCTATTACAGAACCGAGGAATTGTGACTTGAAGTGCTCATCATTGGCATTTTATGTTCCTATTATTATTTACACAAGCTTAAACCCAGACACCACTCAAAAACATTCTTTGACTCTGTCTACATAGGAAAAAGAAGAAATAGCAGCAAAGTGGAGACTTTCTGATTATTCATTTAATTAAAAAACAAACAATTATCTAAATTGGTGATTCAACCCACAAGAGCATATTTGCTTGAATTACTTGGTTTGGCTGTTTTCAGTGATCAAATCAACTAGATTGTTCTCTACTTCTTGTCACCTTGAACTATGAGTCTTCCAAGTTATTTCTCACCTCTCTGAGATGTGGTTAACAAGTGCGCAGAAATCCATAAAGTTCTCTTCATGCACATAGCAAGCCTTAGGCTGTTGCAAACATTGAGTACCTGAACTCTGGCTCCTTCAATAAAGGTTGCATCTGTGTTAGGTTATATGCATGGGCCCATCCATCCAACCTCATGCATTTATTTAATCTGAACTGCCCATTAGGCACAGGCTTTCTGCCAGGTATTAATGATATGACCTGGGCAAGATAGACAAAATCCCTGACTTCAGGAAGTCAGAGTCCACAGAGACACAGCTCTACAAAGACAGAATGTGACAGGTGCCAAAATAGGGAATCTCTGAACCCTCATGGGACTGTCTGCCTCTGGGGCTTTTTTCCCCAGAAAAGTTAGCAGTAGTCTCTACAGAAAATGCCTTATAACTGAAAGATGTAATGGATCACAAAAGTCTTGCCATTTTTGATCATATTCACTTAAGGATCACCCTTATTTAACATGCGTCCTGTCCGTTCAAATAACTTACCCTGTCCTCTGGAACATCCTGAACATGTCCAGATGGCTGTGCAGTCACTGAGATCAAAATTAACAAAGGTTGTGTTTGATATCATCAGCTCCCACCTTTGGGGAGTTTTAATCCCAGCCGCCATACACAGATTCTCCTGTGATTTAGGGAGAGGGGGAAGAAGATAGAATGGGAGAAGGGGAAGGAAAGAAGGGGATAGTGAGAAAGAGAAGAAAGAGGGAAGGAAAGAGAAATCAAAATAAGAAAATTGTCACTTGAAATGCCATTTAAGGAATAAAATTAAAAAACTAAAGACAGCGACACAACACTTGCAAACCACATATTCAAAAAAGAGCTTGTATACACAATATGGAAAGGAGTCTCAAAACTCAAAACACAACCCAATTTAAACATCAGAATAGGAACCTAAAAGACACTTCATCAAAAAGACTCTTGATATGGGAAATAAGCACCTGGGGGGAAAGAAATTCATAATCAATAACTATTCCTAGTGCTGTTAAGTCAATGCTATCTCACAGTAAGTGACCCGACGGGAGCACATCTGAGAACAGTATAACTGTTTCTTAGTGTTTCCAAGGATGCAAACTTTTGTGGTAACCCCCAGCCATAAAAATTATTTTCATTGCTATTTCATAACTGTAATTTTGATGTTATGAATTGTATTGTAAATATCTGATATGGATGTTTTTTGATTGGATGTATTTTGATTGTCAAAAATGAACATATAAAACAGTTATTAATCACAAAAACAATATGCAAGTATCTACTATGAAATCTTTATTTCTAATTACAAATAAATGAAATTTTGTCTTGAAGCAAGGTGTAGCATGTGTAATAGTCTTAATATAACAACAGTAGACTACATTGCTACATTTTACAACACTATGTGTGAAAAGCCAACATCAGTGCAAAGACTGAGATAGCTTCTTTCTCATGGGATCAGAAATTCTTGAGGCAGTCTTTACAAGAGCACAATGATCATCTTCCACAACAAGTCTACTTCTGTATTTAGGCTTGATAACTAACAAGCTTGAAAACCCTGTTTCACAAAGATATGCTGTTGGAAATGGAAGAAGAAGGTGCAATATAGTCTCAGACAGAACAGGATATAACTGTAAACACTTGATACAGAATTTTGTAATTGGTATTGTAGAGAAATCAGTTCTTGCTGCATTGCTGTTTATAAGTTCAATGAACTCCTCTTGTGCTGTCTAAAGAACATCTTCAACTTTGACTGTGAATGGGCTTCTGGCAAGTGAAAATGAGGGGGTCAGATATTTGGAAAGTGTGATGAAATTTCATCTGAAATCATGTGCAGGTGTTGTTTCACAGAAATTATCATTGTAATTCTTTTGTCTGGTTCAATGTCATGTGTCCCAAAGAAAGCAGATAAGGTAGGCAACATGTAATTTTACTTTCAACCTTTTTTTCCTGCAGTTCACTTTTATCACTCAAAAGTGCTTTAAAATGGAGTCTAGCTTTCTGATTTAAAAATACTTCGAGTTCATCAGAAAACTCAAAAACACATTTTAAAACTTTCCTCTCAACAACCATCTTACTTCAGTGTGAAATAGCAAGGCTTTATCTGGTGCATCCAATTCATTGCACAGTTACAAAAACATTTGACTTATTAAAGTGCTTGCTTTTACAAAACTGACAGAATTCATGATGCTTTCCACTAGTTCTTGTAACTCTTGTGGCAGCATCTTCATTGCTAATGTTTGTCAATGGATCATACAGTGAGTTCCACTGACTTTTGGTGACTTATTCAGTACCAAATGTTGAAATCCAGATCAACATCCTAATATAGCTGGAGTATCATCTAGGCAAACATCAAAAACCATTTCCCAAGAGATCTTACGCTCTTTCAGAAATGAACCAACTATGTTAAATACATCGCATGTAGTTGATGAGATGTATTTAAAGTCACCATCTTTAATGACTTTAATTTAAAGTCATCATTAAAGTCACCATCATTAATATACCTCACGCAAACCAGGAACTTTGAACAGTTTGCAATGCCTGTAGATTCATTAAGCTGTATGCTAAATATTAGAAATGGAGCAGATTTAATTTCCTGGATTACCTGAGCAAGACCATCATTAGATATGGCATCTTTTCTTCTGCAGACAGTGTCATTAAGATAAGGAAACTGCACTCACTTTCATAACAAATTCATCTCTGATAATAACTCAAATGATGTCTTTGGCCACTGGCAACAGTAAATCCTCAGCAATGATGTGAGGTTTCATAGTTCTAGAGATTCTGAGTGCCACCAATTATGAAACTTCAATAGCTGCTACATTTGGTTTGTGGTACTTCTCATCAGTGTCAAGTCTAGATTTCTTTTGTTCATCAGTTGTGCTTCTAAGAGAGTTGGTATCCTTGCTGGCAAAGCTCAGATGCTTGCTATCAAAATGATGCTTCAATTTGTTTGATTTCATAGATTTGGCTGAAAGACCATCACAACAAATAACACATAATGATTTCTCAATTCCTGCTATAATTATTGAGGTAAAACCAAACTGTAAAAAATCCTCACTATATTTTATTCTCTTAATGTTTTTCTCTGCGAAATCCATTGTCATGGTTTGCTAATGAAGATAATATATAACAATAGTTTTAATAATACAAAAGATGATACATGGCATAGTCAATACAGTTCATTAAATTGTCTTATAATTTACCATTCTGTGTTTTTTTAACATATCTGTTACTATCACAAGGGGGGCAGCATTCCCATCAACCACAGTGGAAAATAAAAAGACCGATCGGAATCCAGATTAAGTTCCTATTACATATATATATGTGTATGTATGTACATACATATGCATATATATATTGCTGTAGTTGATGACTTTACAGTACATTATTTTGCATTTACCCTGTAATTTCAATTCATGAAGTTTCATTTTACATCCAATACTACTGCTTTCAACACAGCAGCTGATCTCTACACATATGTGACAGGTACATATAAGAACATCATGGCGTCAACCTTGTCACATAAACCTGTATTTGTATCGGGTATATGTGATGGGGTTGGCGTGATGATGTCTACATGCCAGGTACTCATATGTGGGTGTATCTGCATGAGGGTGGACCCACGTGGAGACAGATGGAGGAGCAGGGTCTCATTTCCTAATACCAATGGAAATGTGTTTTCCAATGGCCTCAGAAACTGTGAAAGGGTTTTTCAACTCCCAAAGGGGTCACAACCCACAGGTTGAGAACCACTGGTCTAGGGCATAGTAGAAATGCCCCATGAAGTTTCAAAAGCTGTCATTTTTTATGAAATCAAACAGCCACCTCTTGCTCTCGCAGACTAATGAGTGTGTCTGAACAACCAGTCTCCCACTAACAGCTGAGCACTTAACAATACAAAATCAGGGCACCTCAAACATTTATTAGAATGGCTAAAACTGAAAACAGTGCCAATGTTCAGTGTAAGGAAGATGAGAAACAAATGAAACATTTATACATTGATAGTGAGAATTCATATTAGGACAACTATTATGAAAAATAATTTGGCTGTTTCTTATAAAGTTCATTATATTCTTCCCATGCCAAAACCAAGCCAAAATCACTGTAACAGAATGAGCATTGACTCATGGAGATACTATAGGACAAGACAGAACTGTTTTCTGAGACTGTTAACTCTTACAGAAGTAGAAAGACCTTTTTCCCAAGGAGTGGCTAGTGGGTTTGAACTGCTGGCCTTGTAGTTATAGCTCAACTCATAACAATAACCCCCAGTAATTGAACTCCTAGCTATTTCTCTTCATCTACAGTCAGCCAATTAATTCTGATTCAAAGCAATCTTACAGGACAGAGTCCAACTGGCCCAGAGGGTCCCCTAGAATGGAAACTGTAAATGCACATTGCCAGAACTTTTGTACATTGGAGAGACTAGTGGGTTCAAACGGCCAGCCATTCTGTCAGCTGCTGAGTGCTTAATTACTGCATTGTCAGTGCTCCTTTCAAATGGAATACGCCTTATAAAACTTTGGCTTGCTTACTTTGAACTCATCATCAGGAAAGACTAACAGCTAGAGGACAGGTTTGGAAAAGCCAGAGAAAATGAGCAGAATACTACTAATAAGATGAATTGACACAAAAGCCTTAACTGAGAGCTTAAAGACATCAAAGATCATGGAGACGGGCTAGAACTGAGAGACATTTCCTTTTGTTGTGACACAAATTCACCGTGAGTCATAACTGTTATTACAACATGAAAACAGAAAAAAAGAAATTTCTTCAACAAATGAAAATGACCAGACAGGAGAGTTCCAGTGTTTTACAACCATTTATATGAACCTTTATAATTTAATTTGCATGAATTTCAAAAGAACTAGATTAACAGAAGTCTGACAATCATTCCCTTCGCCTGGAGATTGGCGTATTGACTGGAAAGAAATACCAAGGGCTTCACAGAATCCAGTAATATTTTCTCTCTTGATCTGGGAGGTTTACTTATAATTTGCATGCTTTCCTCCATAAATATATAACTATAAAACATTTCAATGGTGAAACAAATAACAGAGAAGTGTGGTATGAAAGATGATAGGAGTCTAGAGAAAGAAATTACATAAATATAAGCACAAAACACAAACTCACAGCCATTGGATCATTTCAACTCATAATAATCCCACAGGACAGAATGGAACTGCTCCTTCGGGTTTTGGGTTTCGGAGATGCTAAAGGAGATAGATAGCCTCATCTTTCTTCTGTTGAGCAACTGGTGGGTTCAAACTTCTAATCTTGCGGTATGCAGTTCAATGAAGAGTCCACCATGCTACCAGGACTTCTTAAAGAATGAAAGTCTTTATTTCTCGGATGAAGGTTAATAGTAGCATTAATTTGGATTTGTTTCTGGTAGATGCTGTTGAATAAGTTCCAACTTGCAGTGACCCTATATGCAGCAGATGGAAACACTGTTTGGTCCTTCATCACCCTTACAGTTATGTTTGAGTCTATTGCTCTTGCCACTGGGTCAGTCTACAACCTTGAGGGTCTTCCTCCTTTCTGCTAGATATCTACCAATCATTATGTCCCTTTACAGGGACTGTTTCCTCCTGCTAACTTTGTCACAGTATGAGACAAGTGGCACCTACCTTATGTCTTAGGAATAGTCTGGCTTAGTGAAGGCAAACGTGTGTTAAAAAATTATGACAAATAATAAAAATACTTATAAAAGAGTAAATAACTTTAATATATATGCATACATACATATTTACTCATTGGAAATTATTTCTTTATAGAACATTATATAAAGGGAGATAGATATATGATTCAATGCAAGATAACTTAAATTGGGAAAATAGAAGGAAAAGAGATTGTAAACAGGAATCACAAAATAGGATGCTAGAAATAAATGCACATATGTGAGAGACATCAGCATGTGGATGGTAATTGAAACCACAAGAGAACATTAGATGTCTCCCAGGGAGAGGAAACATAGAGAAGAGATGTCACTATGCAATAGAAATTTTTTTAAAGAAAAAAAAATCAAAGCTCCAGATTGAGGAAGACAAATACACAAGTGAAAATTTGAAGTAAGTCGTAGAAAATAAGAGGAAGAATTAAGCAGCCCCATCAGCATGCTTCTAAATAGGTATGTTTTTAAGCACAAATTAATTGCAATAATGAAAGAGAGTCATTCTAAAGTTAGTTCCCAATGTAGAATGACAATATATAGTTCCAGGGACATATTTCAGGAAGGGAAAGGTGATGCTAAAGAAAGAACTTAAAGAAATATAAACACAAAACCCAAACTCACAGAACATTAGAACTGGTAGAAATTCTAACAGCCCAATCAAGCAAGATGTATAGTGATGTTACAACACAATCTTTTGTTTCTTGCATACTAACTAGTGCAATCCTGATAATTATCCTCCCCATGTATACCAAAGGGAAAAAGAAAATCTTTTTAATCATAAAGAAGCTCTTCCAGAAGTAGAATTTGTTTTAGAATATGGTTCACTAATAATTGTGTACCACCGATTATATGTGGGCAGATGGTTGAAAAATGACCAAATTCTCTGAATATCTGAATGCCTAAAAAAATGGCAGGTGCAGAGAAAATATTAGGTAACATTGAATTTTCTTAATAATGAGCAGATTTTATGTAATTTTTAGCACCTGACATAAACACATAACATACTGTGTTAATTAAGCTCCCTGGCATCAAGTAGGTGCTGACTTATAGGACAAGGTAGACTGTCCTGTCAATTTTCTGTGAACTCTTTACAGGAGTAGGAAGCTTGTCTTTTTCCTGGGGAGAGACTTGTGGTTTTGAAGTACTGACTTTGCAGTTAGCAGGCCAATGCATACTCACTACACAATCTTAAGTGAAGATTAATAAATTGTTTTTTTTGTTTGAATTCTAGGATTACTCCAAACCATTCATCGGTTGTAGTATAACATATTTCAGGTATGGGGAGAAAATGGTAAATGGCATATCCTAAATTCAATAAACCCAAGAATCTTCTTTTTTCTAAATACTTCTTGCCAAAGTAATTTATATTGAGTAAATAAGAGTATTGGATAGAGTATTGAACCAGGAGTGTGAGGACATCAAGGTGGTCCTAGCTTTATAAACGCTTGTCTAGCAATAATGGGAATGGATCTTGAATTAGCCTCTGGACTTCTCAAAGCTTTCATTGTTTAATCTGTAAATTCAGGACTTAGAAGTTCCTGGGTAGTACAAACCATTATACCCTGGGCTACTCACTGACAGGTAGGTGGTTCAGATCTAGTAGTCAGCTTCTGAAAGGTAATTGTTTTGAAAACTCTGTGGAGTAGTTCTACTCAGCACCAACTGGTTAAATCCAGGAGTTAGAATTAGACCATCTCTTAAGTGATATGCTTATGTTAGCTTTAAAATTATATGCATTGAGAATTGTATGTATAACCCACATCCACCTTTCTGCTAGAATCAAAGTAAGCAACTAGTTTAATTCTTTCCTTCAAGACCACTCTTCTTGTATTATTACTGTTAAGTGATTGAGACTTTCCACTGCCCTACACTTCCTGTTGAGTCAGGTGTTGCAGATATGACTATTTTTAAATAACTCATAATAAACACATTTTTATCACAGTATAAGTCAGTCCTCATTAATTATGATATCTTTTGAATGCCAATGAAGATGTTAGGACATTAACTTAACAGGGCAATTTAGTTATTCAATTTAATGGGATTTGGTTTTAGCATAAACTGTACGGTTTTTAAGATCAAGGACCTTTGCTCTACAAGTATTATAGATTAACACTCTGGGTCTTCTATGTTAAAAATTAAAAAATTAAAAATTTAAAGGCAGCCTAGGTAGAAAAATGGACCCATGGTGCCACAGTAGTTATGAAGTCGGCTGTGATCCACAAGGTCAGCAGTTCAAAGCCCCAAGTCCCTCGAGGGGAGAAAGGGCTTTGTATTCCCATAAAGAGTTACAGTTTCTTTAACCCACAGGGACAGTTCTACCCTGTCACTATGAGTTGGCTTTGACCTGATGACTGTGAGATTTGAGTAGAAGAAATATCTCTACACAGACAGAATGGAAAACCAGCAAGTACTGGCCACATGAAAGGTATGACTTAAATGATATGTAACTGCAAGTTTGGAAATGAGCACAGGAAAATGGAAGCTTAATAAGGGAATGATTTTTATATGCACAACAGTAAATAATCTCCACGGGAAAGTACACGTATCAATAATTAGCATTCCAATGGAGGAAATAATTCAGGAACTAAAAAGAATGTTCTTTCCTTTGTTCCAAGCCACACTGTAGAAAGGTATTGATATAGGAGATCTTTGTGGCAATGTAATTACCAATATACATGACCACACAAGAATTTAGGTAACCGTAAGTTTGAAACCTAAATGGCAGCCATGATGTTCTCTTAAAGAGCGGTAGTACACGCTATTTGAGAAGTGCTCTATCTGGTCTTCATTCTGGTCCTAGAGCCATCAAATGTCTAAGAAACTGTCTATAGTAGAACTTTCACAATGTAGAAGCAGAAGTGATCGGTGACTAACCACAAAGTCATCAGTTCAAAACCACCAACCATTCCTCAGGAGAAACATGAGGCTCTTTACTTCCATAAAGTACAGTCTCTGAAATCCACACAGGTATTTCTGTTATATTGTATTAGATGACTGTGAGTTGGAATCAACTTGATGACAGTGAATTTAGAGTTTGGTTTAAGAAATTATGTAAATCTGAGTACACTATAGCAAACTCTAAGTATATTTATGTGTTCAGATTCTAATTTTGTTTTGTTAGGTAACGTACTCAGTTGCTAACCCAAAAGTGGGAGGTTTGAGTCAATAAGAATAACCCAGGAAGAATGACCTGAAGATCTGCTTCTCAAAAGGTAGCCATTGATATCCATATTGAGTACAGTTTTTGCCATGCAGGGAATTGTTTCACATGGCTCTTGGACATTGCCTTTGCTATTCCCTCCATACAACTTTTGTTTTCCTAATCAGCCAGGGTAAGGGTGTAGTGAAAAATTCTGATTGGATTTATATGATTCATCTGAAAGTTAACAGGGTTCATTGTGATCCCCATCTTACAAGCAGGGGTGGGGGATTTCCCCACCAGCAAGAGAGAGGAGCCATGTGGAGAACAGTGGCATGACCTTTAGGCATTTATTGGTATCCCTTGAAAAGTTTTATAATATTGCTCTAGTAGAACAGAGGCCAGGCCAAGAGATTGAACAGCAGGGAGAAATGTGCCTGCAGGTACACTAGAGAATAAACAGTTCTGACTGGGCAGGCACCTCTATCCTGGACCTTTTTCACCTGAATTGTACATCTGAATGGTAACCTGTTAATTTCTTTAGCATTGTCTCTGTGGTCTTTCCCATGAATTATCACACCCAGTCACAGAAGCAGAGTGCTTTGAGAGGGTAGTTGGTGTTAAAATAGGGATAGGAAGTAACTGGCAGCATGTCTGACTTGTGACACATCGCCTTAGGTGCAAGAAGAGGCCCTCACTCTATTTTCACAATTCTATTCTGACACACAGGATTGACTCAACAGTGATGGGATCTGGTAACTTTCTCTTGGATGGTATTCTAACTGGAGTAAGTTCTCCATAAACAAAAGTTTGCTGGAGAAGTGATATGAAATCATGTTACTTCATAACCTAGTGAAGATAGAGAAAACAGCCTAAATAATTAGATGTATTATATCATTTGCAGAAATGTTTTTAATTCAATGTAAATAACTTGAAAAATAAGTTGAGTCTTTTATGACTTATGTGGACCTATGTCATTAAAACCATGTGCATATTTGAAAGATCAATAGTACCACTGCTACCTGTGAGAAGCTCCTCTAACTTTTACCAGTTAAATATGAGACTTGCTAAAGAATGCTATTAAAATTGCATATCCTGATTCACCAGGGAGCCCAGCATAATGATTCTGTTTTATTGGACAACTTAAAACCACCACACTAATGTACTTACCTTGTGCGCAAAATGACCAATGAATAAGCTGTTAGTAACTGAAGTGTTTGCATCACTTTCCAAGATGTCAATCCCAAAATCTCTGCATGAATACACTTGGAAGTTGTTTAAGTGAAGATTGCTGCTTCTGAAAATCTATAAAATAATAGCATATGTATGGCTAAGGTCTTTGGCTCAGTATTACTTTCAGGATTCTTTTAGCTTCTTGAATTATCGATCATGTATAAATAAGCACTCTATACAATATTTAAACAGCTTTCGTCCATCAGTATCTTTACAGCCATCCCCAAGTTGCCCCCTTTGGTATCATCCCTTCACACTTTTCAGTTCTCCTCATGATACTGATTATGAAGGTCAATACAACGTTCCTACATATCTAAAATAAATCTGTAGTTGCCATATCACACAAAATTAATGAGGAAAAAGAGAACCCCCAAGAATTTAACATTTCCCTCGGTTTAATGTTTACTATTATTGTCAGAATCTTGCAAATATGAGATAAATAATCCAGGATGAGGACAGAGGCAATGAATGTCATCTCACCATACTTTATGAGTCTCAACATCCATGCTTACTTTTGCCTAAACAGGGATGGTATATTAACAAAATGCTGTCAGCCTGATAGGCACAAACCTGGATTTTCAGTTAGTTGTTGATATAGTGATTTGAGGCAAGGCATTTAACCTCATTTAAACTTCTGTCTAAACAACTTTAAGATCTGGGTGAAGATCCAGGTAGCATATAAGCTCATATGGTTACCCGGTATGCATTAAATTAATGATTGCATCTATGTCTTTTACTTGAAATATTGTATAAGATAAAATTATCCTTGATCTATCACGCTGTGGTATATATATATTTTTCTTTTTGGTTAAATAAAATGATTGCTTATTGAGAGACAGCAATTCATATGTTATCTTAATGGATGGTTCAGCCATTGTTATGACCGAATGAAATGCATCAGTCCGAGTCCTAGAAAATATTTTTATATCCAATAATATTTTCTTACATTTAGCTGAGGAAACTCCTGATTTACCAGGAAATCAAAAGATATAAGCAAAATGCACCAGTTTGTGGTGTGGTTATAACCTTTCACAATGTAGTCTTATCTCTCTCTTCCTTTTCAGAATTGTCACTCTGCATTTCTAAGACATGGTGAAAATGGAATATTTTTCTCACTTTCAGTTAACATACATATAGAAGAATTAAATCTCCAGAGTTGGCATCAACAACTTAATTGTACAATTTTAGCAAATCAAGCATCTCCTTAGTGTTTTCTACAAAAGAAAGGAAACCACAGTATAGGACTCCCCATAAAGTTGCTACAATGGTTAAATTTTAAAAAACACACATAAGTATTAATATTATTAAAGAGAGGCAAATGTACATGTAGAAAACTGGATATTTTATCTAATTGAATATTTGTGGTGGTTTTGTGCTTATGTTAATTTTATGATTGAGAGGTAGAGGTTGAATCTAGCCTGTTAATCTGGAGATAGCCATTCAGTAGCAAATGAGGCCTCTATGTGGGTATGGCTTTCTCCTGAGACTTCTGGGAAATCTCACAATATTTCCCTCGTGTAGATGAGAAGCTTTCTTCCCCAGTGGTTGGGAGTTCATCTGAGAGACGATGAATCATGGACAAGACAAGATGGCAGCGTCCGAGAAGCTGGAGGAGCCGGTGGAGAAACTATACAGCTTTGCCCTGATGGAGCCAGACCTCTGAAACTGAGGCGGCCACATGAAGACCTCTGCCAGCGATGAGCTGCTTCTGCTGTTGATAGTCCCTGAGACCTGGAAGTGAGGAGCCACGTGGAGATCCCTGCCAGTGTTGGGATTCTGCATCCACTGACCTGTGACTTCATGAGTTGGAAGGAGACTTTATAAATTGATTTCGGGCATATGGGTTAATATCGTACTTATGACTTTGAACTGGACTGGGCTCAATGTCCTGCTCCTCTTGTTTATAAACCTTTTCTTTATATCTATATGTGTGTCTATCAAATTTGTTCCTCTAGTCTACCCGGACTAACACAATATTCATTTTAAAAATCTATATACCTAAAAAAAAATCTATATACCTGACCTTTAATATAAAGGTCTAAACGACAATGGAACAGTTAAATTTATCTCAGATTACAAGTTGGTGAAATGCAAAAACAATATGCCTCTTAAAAACCTTTTTATTGTGAATTGGGTGCAGTTCTGTAGAGCAGATCAGTTTTCCATTCAAAAATCCATACACATATTGTTTCATGTCATTGATTGCAATCTACACAATGTAACATCACTCATCCTACTTCCTCCCTATCCTGTCCACTTCCATTCCTCCTTTTTTCCTACTTTGTCCACTTTCTGGTCCTTGGTCAGATGCTGCCATTTTTATCACAAATAATTGTTCTAAGAAGTGTGTGATCTCCCTACCATTACTGTTCACCTTGTATACTCTTTCTACACAAAGTAATTTTTGATGACTGAAAAGTCACTGTGCAGAGACATCATTGTGAATACTTAGACATATCAGCACCTAATTTTGTTTATTAACAATGATAACAGTAACAGCTAATTGCACTAAGTATTCATAAAGATCCAGTTTTGTTGACAGAATATAGCAAGGCATGAATTACTTCTTGATACAAGAGGAAATCAACAAATATGTATTGCTTGTATATACACAGTGCTTAAAAAACAATATAGTTTATAAAATTAAACAAGAATAGAGTAAGAAATATAATGGGAATTTTCCTTTCTAACCCTATGATTTTTTGTGTGTTTTCTCTTAGTCAACATATGAACTAAATATCTGATTTCTTTATTGTGCTTTAACTTTATATTTTTATTCACTTCTCAAATTCCTCATAAACAGTTCCTCCTTTTTGTATCTTTGGCACTAGATTCCCAATAAGCAGAGAATAAGTCTATGTTCTGTAATTATTTAATTCTGTTTTTTTTTTTAAGTATCATTAAAGCCAATTACTATCTACCTTTTACATATGAGATAAGAAAATTTAGGGGATATTCATCTGGTCATGATAAAGGTAACTGGGAACAACTGGGTGTTTATAATGACTATGTATTTAGGAGGGAATCTTTGTGGGGCAATGTGTTAAGTATTGGGCCATTAATCAAAAGATCAGCAGTTGAAACCCACCATTCAGTCTGCAAGATAAAGACGAGGTTGCCTGCTTTTGTAAAGTTTTGGAAACTGGAGAAAAGTTCTTCTCTGTCCTATTGGGTCTCTATGAGTTGGACTCCATTGGCTAGAAGTGGCTTTGGTTTAAGAACATACCTAGATAGGAAACTGGAGTAAGTATTCATCTCCTAATTACAAGGTTAGCACTTCAAGTCCACTCAATAGCTGGATGAGAAAAAGACATAAAGATCTACTCTGAAAAGATTAGAGCCAAGAAAACTATGGGGGCAGTTCTACTCTGCTTCATGGAGCCACTATGGGTTGGAATTGACTCAACATGACCCAACAATGCCAACAATCATGTCAATTAATTTCCTAATTTCTTCTCAAAAAGTGAAGTCCTAAAAGTATCTCATTATGTGAGCTTTTTGTTTGAACATATTTAGAACCAACACCCCCTCCCCCCCCAAAAAAATCAAACTGCCACCTGCTGATGTTGATTCATAGACAGGAGCCCTCAAACTTTTTAAACAGGGGGCCAGTTCACTGTCCCTCAGACTGTTGGAGGGTGGGACTACAGTTAAAAACAAAAACAAAAAGACTATGAGCAAATTCACTGCCGGCCTGGCATGAGTCGGCTGTTAAGCAGGACAGTAGCGGTGGCAAAAACACGGGTAAATGTCCTCTGCTGGCTGCATGTGGTCCATGGGTCATAGTTTGTTTTTTTTGTTTTGTTTTGTTTTGTTTTGTTTTAGCACAAAGGAAATCTATAATTGCATTTGAAATGGGGAGGACCCCTGCCCATGGTCTGAGTGTCCTTGTGAGTTTTGGATACTGAAACACTTTATGGGAGTAGACAGTCCTGTCTTCCTCCTAGGAAGAGATGGTGGTTTCAAACTGCTGACCTTTCATTAGCAGCTCAACATATAACCACTGTTAGAGTTTAATTGGTAAGACTTTTTTATTTCATTCACTGGATTAGGATTTCTGATTGCAGGACTTGAGTTATTGCGACAATTCATCTATTCCAATATTTAGTTCCAGTGAGTTTATTTCTTGTAGTTCAAGACTTTTCTAGAAACACAATCATTACTGAAGAGTTTAGCCTCTTATAAGACATGAATTATTTCTTGATATAAGAGGAAATGCAAAAATTACTTTTCATCCCACAAACATAGTGCTTAAAGAAGCAATGCGTTAAATAAAATTAAGTTAGAATACTACTATAATGAGGAGTTTTGTTTTATTTACTCTAACTATAGATAGTTGTGTTTTTCTCTTGATGCATATATTAAATAAATAGTTGACTTCCTTATTGTGACTTAATTTTCTATTTTTATTCTGTTTCTCAAATTCCCTGGGTACCCAGCTCCTTGTTTGTGTAACTTTGGCTCTAGCTTCCTAATAGCAAGGACAAGGATATGTAACACTTTCTGTACATCAGTGATCCCAGATAATATCTACCTCTTTCAGGTAATAATGAGTGTTATTAGAAAAGGTCTATAACAAAAAAATGAGAAACCATAAATTCAAATCATTTATAAAGTAAGAATGGCTCTTTGTGTTAGAATTTTTGAGCCAGTAAAGAGCAGCATTTTTTTCACTTGAGCCCAAAGTATGTAGTCTGCAGAATATTGAGGTGTTCAATGCATTGTTTTTTTTCGTCTAGAACCTACATCTGGTCATTAATTAATGTCTTTTAGAAAAGTCCCTTTCCTTTCTTAATTTGTTGTGTCTAAGCAGGATGAAGGAGGAGGAAAGGACAAAATCTACATCCCTTTCTTGTTTACAAAAACACTATCATTCTATTTTTCTCTACTAGAGTTGCAGAAGTCACTACAAAAGAAATCAACTAATATTGCATCAAAAGCTCACTACCATCCAGTCTCTGCTGACACACCATGACCCTATCGGACAGAGTAGAAATGTCCCATGAGTCTAACAGACTACAGCTGTTAACTGTTAATAGACTGTAACAGGACTAGGAAGCTTCTCTCTTTCCTAAGGAGCAGCTGGTGGCTTTGAACTGGTAAGCATTCAGATTCCAGCCCTACACGTAATCACTATGCCACCAGTGTCCTGATTATGAATTGGTTCATTCAGCAACGATCCCACACATACTTATGATGCCTTTGGCTCTCTCATCATCAAATTATGATGATATTTCAATGTACCCCTTTGTAGCAAACCACAATAGATATGCACAATAAATCACTGGGAGAAAACAAACAAAGGTTTTTAGAAATAAGAACTAGAGAAATGTTTACCTGGGCACCACCTGCACTTCCCCAAACTGTAAAATTTTGAAATAGGGTGATTCCAGTGTCATTATCCCAGGGAGGCTGAAATTTAGGGTATACAAAGAGACCATACCTAGAAAACAAAATAAAGAATGAAACCTAGTTAATACTGATGCTTCCTCTTCTGCTCATTGGAAAATAAAAAAGAAAAGAATGAATGAGGATAGTGGAGATGAGACCTGTGACTTGCCTTCCATGACCTACCCCTGAATTGCAGTACAATGTAGATGGTCATGAACCTGCCATAAGTCAACCAAGCCCTTTCTAGGCTGATCGCCTTCCTTTCTAGGAGAGTGGGCACCTCTGCCTTGCACCTTAAGACATGAAATAACTTCTCTCTCTCTTTCTCTCTCTCTCTCTCTCTCTGTCTCTGTAACACACACACACATACACACACACACACACACCTTAGCCCCCTATAGTCCTCTCACCTTCTGTTCTTCGACCTTCCAAGTCTTCCTTTTCAATATACCATCTCCCTTTGCATCCCAGGGCTACTGAGAGCTCCTGAATAAGAGCCTTATGATGCTGAAATGTCATGACGTAAACACTCATCCCCACCTCTGAAAGCATATCAACATTGCTTAGCAATCTTTCATCATCTCTATTCCACATTTCTTATCACTTTCCATAATAGTATGCTCCTATACTAATATTTTCAGAAGTATTTTTAATAGTTTTATTGGGGGCTCTTATAGCTATTATAACATTCAGTACATAATCTGTATCACGCACATTTGCACACATGTTGCCACATATATTTCCAAACATTTTCCACTTGAGCCCTTGGTATAAGCTCCTCTTAAAAAAAGATATCCCTTCCCCCCTTTTTTAAATGAATCATTTTATTGGTTACTCACACACCTCCCCTCCTGATCCATACATACATTAATTGTATGCAGATCTCATTTGCACACTTGTTTCCATCATCACTCTCAAAATACTTCCCTCCACTTAGGCCTCCAGTTCCAGCTTCCAATATTTCCCTTCCTTCCTACCCCCCATGAACCTTTAATAATTTACAAATTGCTATTTCATATCGTACATTGTCCAATGTGTCCCTTCCCTCACTTCCCTGATGGCCATGCCCCAGAGTGGAGGCTATATGTAGATCCCTGAAATTAGTTCCCCCTTTCTACTCCACCATCCCTCCACCCTCCCAGTCTCACCACTCTCATCACTCATCCTGAGGGAATATCTATCCTAAGTTCACCATGTTTCCACCTCCAGTGCACATCCCCTGTTCTAGTCAGGCTTGTCTGGTAGAACCGAAAGCATGATAGTGGGTATGAGGAAGCATTTGAGAACTAGAGGAAAGATGCATACTTCATTGTTACTACACTGTACTTTAACTGGCTCAACTCCTACCTGTAAGTATTTTTAACAATTCATTATTGACTTATTAGGTTCTAAAAGGTCCCCTGGTAGTGCAGAATTTAAGAACATAGCTGCTGACCAAATGGTCTGAGGTTTGAACCCTCCATCCCCTCTGAGGGAGAAAGTTATGGAGACAACAGTCTTCTTCCATAATAATCAGACCAAAAAGAAAATCCATTGTCAACTAGTTGTTTTTGACGCAGATCAGTCCTATAGAAGAGAGTAGAACTGCTCCCTAGAGCAGTGGTTCTTAACCTTCCTAAGGCCGTGACCTTTAATACAGTTACTCATGTTGTGGTAACCCCCCAACCATAAAATTATTTTCAGTGCTACTTCACAACTGTGATTTTTCTATTGTTATGAATTGGGCGATCCCTGTGAAAGGGTCATTTAACCCCCACAGGTTGAGAATCAATGCCCTAGAATTTCCAAGTAAGTAAATCCTTATAGAAGCCTTGGAACCTCTATGAGAGAGTTTTATGCTGACATAGATTGTAGCTATGAGACAGAAACAACTCAAAGACAACAGGCTTGGGTCTTTTTGCTTGTGTACTAGATTCCAAGTGCTACCTTAGGTACACTATATGAATCATTCCAAACCCTCCGACCAAACTGTCAATTCCTGCACAGAAATAAAGGATCTGTCATTTTTTAAAGGGGAAGGAATTCACTAGAACAAGCCTCAATGAGAACAACAATGGTGAGGCTGGCATGTGGCTGGGCAGGGTCTCATTCTGCTCTGAAAGTTGGAACCCACTCAGTGGCACTGCACAGCAACAACAGACTGCACATCTGAACAAACTTTGAAGATGAATTTCTCCCAGGCTCCTTGACTCTCATGCTCTATTGTGCTTTCCCATTCCCTTGTTCTTAGCAATGACATGATTAAGATGCCAACACAACTGGAAGTCCCTCCATCCTCCTCCTAATGATCAGAATCACTACCCCCTCTTTATAGTGTATATATGAGATGAACCACGGCCATCAAGACTTTTTCCAGTGCACAATAACCCTATGGGAAAGAGTAGAACTGCTACCTACATTTTTGAAGGCTGAAAATTTTTATGGAAACAGCCATCCTCATTTTTAACCAAGGAGTCGCTGGGGAGTTAAAACTATTCACGTTGCTATTAACAGCTCATTAGATATCAAAGGACACTATCAGGACTCCATTGCATATGGTATAATTGCATATTTATGTCACTGCACAATTATACTATATAATCTGCAGGATCCAGGCACAAAGTCACTTTGGTTCCAGAGCCTGTGCACTCGAGACTCCCAGCCTCAACCCTCTTTGCTGTTACTCTATATCTGTGGTCTATCTATTGATTTCTTATCTGGTCACAAAGGTGCATTTTGCCTGGTTGTATTCTCAACAGACTGCTCTCTATCTTATCCCTTCCCTTAACCATCAAAATCTGTACACAGTGGCAAGGCCAAATCTCACAAAATAATGACCATTGTACCTTGTGTGTTTCTTGTCTAAACCATAAGCCTTACACACCAAATATAGACAGATTCAGCAAAAATTACCTTGTGCAAGAATGTGCAACATTCCCAGTAAAGGAAAGAAGTGGAGATCGGGATGTTTGAGTGCGGACGAGATGAAAGAAGTAGCCATAGCCAGTGATCCACACTCGGTTCCCCTACAGAAATGAAAGAAGTTGGAAAATTAGCTACTATGTGTACAGTACAGTGACTGGGATAATAAAAGATTATTCTGTGTGTTTATTCAACTTTTCCAGGCAGTTCTTGTTGATAATTTTTATGAATTCACTTACTAAAAGTAAAAAAAAAAAAAAAAAAAAACTTCCATTCACCTTTTTCCAATCTTCTCAACCAACCTGTAATGTGTACCCCAATTATAGACATTCTGTGTTTAAAATTCCTTGTGAGTTTGCTGGGTGAGAAGGTTGCTTACAGTGTTTAGTCTAAGTCTCTCCCCACTCACTAGTTCATGCTCGAGTATGCTTGGGGGCCTCAGAAAGCTCATAGAATATTTCTACTAACTTTTAATTACATATTTCTACCAATGTTTCGGAAGGCCTTTCTGTGATGGCTTCCAAAGGCCAAAGCTGAGTCCCTGAAGTCAAATCTTTCCATTGTGCTTCTCTGATGCTTAAAAAATCAGTGAGTTTGCCTGTGAGATGAAAGTTACAAGCTTAAACTGTTGATACTTTAGCCTTGGGGTGCAATGGGCTTTTTAAAATACAACCCAAACATCCTCAATGAATTATTATCTTGAGAGGAGAAGACTGCAAAGCCAGCCCCACGAGAAGACACATTGTCTCCTCACTGACCCACAGTGCTGACGGGGACAACAATGGAGATACAGTGGGGGAAATGTGCCCAATCTGACTCCCACACACATAGGGCAAAACACATAGTGAGCACAATAGAGCAGCAAAGGGAACAAAACAATGAAGTCCCCTGAGGAATCATAAAAATAGACTTCAAACTTGGAGGACAGGGCTGGGCACCTCATCGGACTCAATCTGAAAACAGACATAAGGGTCAGCAGACAGACCTGGAGCTCTTTATAGGTCCTCTTTTCTTCTTCTTTTTCATGTCTATCTATATAATATAGACAAGATAAACAATCTAGAGGAGAAAATCACAGGGGCTGGGGAGCTGGGAGGTAGGGGGAAGCTAGGGAGGGTGTCAATAAATCCAGGGACAATGGTAAAACAAGAAATCTGAAACCGTTGGTGGGGAGGGTATAGAATGGCTGATAGAGTTCAATCAAGGGTCAACTAGTTGAGAGAATTACTGAGAACTGAAAGAAGGTATATGATAGTGGGGCAGGAAAGTAAAAGGAAATAAGGGAAGAACTAGGAGACAAACGACTTTTATAGAGGTAAAATATAGGCATGCAGATATTTAAATATACTAACATAGCAAAAGTGATATAGGCCTATGTACATGTATTCATATGTTAAATATTAAGGTATCAGATGGACATTGGGTCTCTACTCAAGCCTACCCTTAACACAAGAAAACTTTGTCCTAATTACCTAGCATTCTGTGAGGCTCAACTTCCCAACATGATCCCTGAAGTCAAAATGTGTGCATAGCACATGTGGTGAAGAAAGCTGATGGTGCACAGCTATTAGAAGATATAGCTTCTGGGGTCTTTTTAAATTTTTAAAATAATTTTATTGGGGGCTCTTACATCTCTTATCACAATCCATACATTTGTCCACTGTGTAAAGTACATTTGTACATATGTTACCATCATCATTTTTAAAGCATTTTTTTCAACCTGGGCCCTTGATATCTGCTCCTCGTTTCACACACCCTTTCTCCCTTGTGATTCCTTGATAAATTATAGATTATTATTTTCAAATCTTGCATCATCCTCTGCCACCTTTAAACACTTTTATGTTGTTTGTTCCCCTGGGAGGGGGCTATATGTTATGTCGATCCCTATGATAAATTCCCCCTTTCTCCCACCACCTTCTCCTTATCCTGGTATCTCTATTCTTATTGTTAGTCCTGAAGGGTTTATCTATTCTAGATTCCCTGTGTTTAGGGCTCTTACCTGTAACAGTGTACATTTTCTGGTCTAGACCAATTTGTAAGGTAGAAATGAGGTCATGATGGGGGGGGGGGCTATGTAGGAAACATTAAAGAACTAGAGGAAAGTTTACGTTTCATAGGTGGTAATAATGCACCCTGACTTGCTTGTCTCTTCTTTGTGACCCTGTTGTAAAGGAATGTCCAATTGTCTACAGATGGGTTTTGTGTCTCTACTCCCCATGCCACCCCCCAACCCTCTATTCACATTAGTCTGATTTTGTTCTGGATCTTAGATGCCTGATACCTGACCCCATGGTGCTTCTGGGGTCTTAAATACTTGAAGTTAAATAAGTGGTCATCTAGCAGGGAAGCAACAAAGCCTACTTGGAAGAAGCACACAAGTCTGTATGATTAAGAGGTATCGAAAAGATAAGTTATCAGGCATCAGAAGACTCAAAATACTCATACTGATGCATATGAGTGGAGTCAGAGTGAAGGCCCAGAAGTCCATATACAGGCAATTGGATATCCCCTCACAGAAGCATCACAAGGAAGGGATGAGTCAGTCAGGGTGCAGGATAGCACCAAGGAAACATATAACATTCCTCTAATTCTTTAATGCTTCCTCACCCCAACTGCCATGACCCCAGTTCTACCTTACAAACCGGCTAGACTGGAACATGTTTGCTGGTATAGATAAGACCTTTGGACACATAGAATGCATTCCATGAAATTGGGAAAAGGTGGGAGGAAAAGGCTGAGAAAATGGAAACCAATTGCAAGGATTGGCATATAACCCCGTCCCCATCCCCAAGGGGAATGAACAAAAGAAACATGAGTGAAGGAAAATAGTAGAAGGTATAAGAAATTAAAACAGTAATAATCTATTAAGGGCTCCTAAAGATGGGAGGCGGGAGGAAGGAAAAAAGAGGAGGTGATACCAAGGGCTCAAGTAGAAATAAAATGTTTTGAAAATGATGATGGCAACATGTTTAGAAATGTACTTGATCTAATTGATGTATAGATTGTTATGAGTTGTATGAGCCCCAATAAAATCATTTTAAAAAAAGAACTGCTGTTTTGATTAGATAATTTATGAGACTTGTTATGCAAATAATTATATGTATTTTATACATTCATATAAAATCTAAATTCATTACCAGAACTTTGGGTTCTAATTCTGATCAAACTGAACACATTGAGGTTATCTTACTTATCCAGTGAATTGATGGATTTGTCATTATGAGATATACTCTAAGACAAAGCAGAAAGTGATTTCCTAAATGCTTTAAAGAGTACACAGAGCTAGTTTGCTTAGTTTGTTCAATGTTTATAAAAAATTAATTTGTTTACAATATTTTAAAATCAGGGTCCCTGACTGGACGATACTTCTAAATGTCAAAAAAGAGACCTTGAACTACTTACAGGCTTTTCTCTTTTTGGCATTTGTTTTGTCTTTGCTTTTGACTTTGTCATTGGTTTTTGCTGCTGTTACCACAGTTGCTGTTTTGCTTTTCTGTGTCACTTTGTTTGGCATTGTCTTGTTTTCATGTGCATATTATTTTCTCTGCAGGTCTATCTAGATAAGATAAGCTAGATAAAAAATGTGGAGAGGGAACCAATCACTCCAGAGGACATGGGAGAGATGAAGGTAGGGGAAAGGAAGTAGTGTTAACCAACCCAGGGACAAAGGAACAAAAAGTGATTCAAAATCAGTGGCAAGGAGGGTGTGGGAAGCCTGGCAGGAGTTTATCAAGGGCAATGTAAGCAGCAGGAATTACTGAAAACCAAATTAAAATGAAGCAGGATAGTGGGACAAGAGGAAGGTAATAGGAAATAGAGGAAAGAACTAGGAAGCGAAGGGCATTTAAAGAGGCCTAAATACACGCATGTACATATGTAAAGATATTTATATAGAATGATGGAAAAATAGATCTATGTGCATATATTTATAGGTTTAGTATTAAGGTAGTAGATGGACATTTGGTCCCCCCTCGAGTACTCCCTCTGTATAAGAACACTTTGTTCTATTAAACTAATATTCCATGATGCCCACCTTTCTGACACGATCAATGACGACACGTGTGTGTGTGTGTGTGTGTGTGTGTGTGCAGGATGTGCTTAAGCAAGTGTGGCGAAGAAAGCTGATGGTGCCTGCCTATCAAAAGATATATTACCTGGGGTCTTAAAGGTAAACAAGCAGCCATCTAGCCCAGAAGAAACAAAGCCCACTTGGAAGAAACACACTTGTCTGTGTGAACAGTAGATGTCAAAGGGATCAGGTATCGAGCATCAAAAAACAGAAATCATATCATTGTGAATGAGGCAGAGTATAGATTAGATGAACCCAAGGTTCATCTGTAGGCAACTGGACACCACTTTGCAGAGGGGTCACAGATGAGCAGGTCAGGGTGCAGTGTAGCATCAATGAAACACACAACTTTTCTCTAGTTCTTAAATGCTTCCTCCCACCCCCACCCCCCACCACTATCATGATCACAATTCTACCTTACAAATCTGGCTAGATTGGAGGATGTGCACTGGTGCAGATAGGAACTGAAAACACCGATAATCCAAGACGGATGATCCCTTCTGGACCAGTGGTGACATTGGCAATATCAGGACGGTGGAGGGAAGGTGCTGTAGAAAGGGGGAACTGGTTACAAGGATCTACATATAACCTCCTCCCTGGGGAATGGACAGCAGAAAATTGGGTGAAGGGAGACATTGGGCAGTGTCAAATATAATAACTCTTAGAGATTGTTGTCTAAACTAGATGCATAAAAGTAATAGCCAGAACTAGAATTCCTAAAAAAATAGGATACTCCCTGCCTGAAAGGATACACAAGAACAGAAAGTCTAAGAGCAGAGTATAATGCAAACCAGTCTCCAGGTTTGAAGACCTGGGGAAGCTGTTGGGACCACCTTCCCATGTCCTGAACAACACTACTGGAAAGGATCTAACTTAGAAAGAAGTGCTGGTGGCATAAGGGATTACTCCTTGGGCTACCAAATTCAAGGTCAGCAGTTTGAAATCAGCAGTTACTCTGTGGGAGAAAGATGAGAATTTCTATTCCTGCACATATGGACAGTTTCAGAAACTCACATGGGCAGTTCAACTCTGCCCTAGAAGGTCACAGTGAGTCACAGACAACTAGATGGTAGCGCTTTCAATTTAGGTAACCTCGAAAGAGTCCCAGGGACCCTGTAGAAAGTTCATTGTGGCCAAGGAAAGACAAAATGTTGGGCAGTACCAAGTTCACAGAAGCTGCTCAGTGGTGCACACTTTAGAGCTGCCTCTGCCCCCATCATCTACAGGAAAAACAAGAACTAAGTATCCAGATCTCTGGTTCCTCACCCACGATTCAACCAATCACAGATTAAAAGTGTAGAAAAATCAGGGGAGGAGATCATCTAGGAGTCCCTCAAAGGCTGAGAGTGAGTATAAAGTGTGATCTACATACCATTACCTGGCATTGTATTTGGTTTTATGCGTACACTAGAGAGCATGTGAAATACATGGGAGGTAGCAATGTTGAGTAAGTGTTGGACTGCTCTCCTCACGGTCAGCACTTCAGCCCCTCTTCATGAGAAAGATAGGCTGTCTACTCCCATAAAGATTGACAGACTCAGAAACTCTGTATTATTCCAGAAGTCAACGCTGCCTCAGTGGCAGTGGAGATGCTATTTTACGTAAGGAACAGGCATGTAAGTATTTTGACATCCATATCAGTTCTAGAACCAATTCCAGATCCCAAGGAATGGTCAATCAGAGGAGAGTGTAGATAGAGATATGTGATAAAATTGTGAGTCAGTTCCTAGTAAGACGCAGCAGAGATGATATTTTGAAAAGTACATTTAAAGGTGAAAAGGTTCTGAAATTCCAACAGTATTGAAGATGGGCCAATAAAGCAGGAATTTTAAGCAATGAATAACAAATGAGGAGATTGATATTATCTGTAGCTCTTATTTAATTTCAATGCAGTTGGTAAGGGGTGTAGACATATGGGGTTACAGTAAAGGGAATGATGTTCGAAAGGAAGCTCTGGCCTACTCACTGACGGTTCTTCCATAGAGACAGAACTAGCCCAGGGAGCTTCCCTCAGCGAGGAAGAGCTGAGCATGAAGACTTTAATCATACCAGTTTACTTGTAGCTCTTGCCTATCTGAATATTCCTAGGTTGAATCAACCCATTTTACTATGTGGCCCAATCATTCTACACTGACATATCATTGCATTTAATTCATAAGTGAAAAGACAATTTTGGGAATTACCAAAAGTACCTCTTTGAACCTGGGTTCAAATCATAATACAGCTGTCAGTCTACAAAATCCAAACTGGTTGCTGTTCAGTTGATTCTGACTCCGAGTGATCCCATGGGTTTCGTGGTAGAACTTTACTGCAGAAGACTTTCATACCTGTGATATTTTTGGAAAGAGGTCTCAAAGACTTTCTTTCAAGGAGTCTCTGAGTGAACCTTCTATTAGTAGCCCAGCACTTAATTAATTAATTTAATTATTAATTAGTCCAATCAAGGATCCCTACATGCTATAGAAGAGGACGCTGAGAAGCTTTATCCATCTGTGGATGTGTTATGTACCTCACTGGGATCACACACATAAACATAAACACACAAATGTGTGCATAAAGTAAGTCACAGAAGAAAAGTCAATGTGGGGAAAGAACTCAAATAGGCTGCTCTGAAATCAATAGTACTCAACACTGTCTTCTGTAGAAAGAACAAAGGTAGTTCCAATGTTCCAGGTTTTCAGCCACCAGAGAAGTGGGAGTTTGAACCAGAGTTTATTCTGAATCTAGAGACCTGGCTAGCAGGCAGCAGGCAAGATGTCATCAGCGGGGCCAGACTGACATATAGTCTAGTGTTGTTTACTTAATATCAGCTTATTCACCACTGGGCCCCAAGCATTTTTTTCCCACCTGGGAGTTTTATAAATATTGTAGAGCAGTGGTGGTCAACCAAAGATGATTATTCCCCAGGGTCCATGAAAATTGCCGAGAGACTATTTGAAAATCACTGGAGCCATTCTTGGTTGTCACAGTTTAGAGATACTGGTGGAATCTAGCGGGTAGAGACTCGTGACGCTGCTGTGTGGAGAGGCCCCCACAGCCAACGCATGCTGCTGCTCTTACTTGCCATGATGTCGATTCATCGGCCCCCAGATGAAAATATGCCCACCACTAAGGAGCTTTCTTGTATATATCAGATACACGCACTGTCTAAATATCTCTGCATGTCTTCCCCAACTTCTAACTATGGACAGCTGGTTAAGTAAAATGTTCTAATAATCATTACTTAGAGAGAGTACTTATTATCTTTTTTAAAATACCATTTTTGTAGCCATATATTCCTAGGTTGAGTTGACTCGTTTTATTCTGTGGCTTTAATTATCCTACATTAATGTGTCATTGAATTTAATTCATAAATGAAAAGACAATTTGGGGAATTATTAAATGAAGCTCTTTGAATCTGGGCAGGCTACCGATATCATAATATGTCTACAGAAAAAGCAAACTGGTGGCTATTTCATTCACTCTGACTCCTGTTGACCCCATGTGTTTCACAGTAAAATTTTATTGCATAAGGAGAAATTAACTTTGTTCTACAAAAGAAAACATGTTCTCACAATTCCCAGTTTTAGGAAGAATTACAATAGGATTATGCACAATAGGATTGCCTAAAGTACCTTCCTTATAGATATCAGTCTTACCATAGCTTCTGATCTTCCCCGATTATACAGCTGTAAGCTACACTGGTTCAGTACATATCTAGCTCCATCTTCCACATCGCCTGGTAATGAATGGCTAGCTCTACTACAATTATGAGCTCCAGAAAAGGTTGTGGGTACTTAAGAACTGGTGTCAAGCAATAGCTAGCCCTCTAAAATACTTCTACCAAGAAAAGTGGAGTCAAAGCCAAACTCACTGGATAGTCAAGTCTGACTCAAACCACCCTATGGAAGAGGATAGAACTGCCCCAGTGATTTTTCTAATTTGTTTGTAGTAGTAGAAAAACCCAACTTTATTTTGAGGAGAGGCTGGTGATTTCTAACTATAGACCTCTCAATTAGAAACGCAATGTATGAACACTGCACCACCAAAGATCCTGAACAAGTGGGTTAGAGGCTAGAATTGGTCATCTCTCATCTATCTCACTTAGACACATACCTATGTGCATGGCATTATCAGTGAAATGCTAGTTTATTACCAAGACTTTACCAGATAGGAAAGGATTCATACATTTCAAAAATTTATTGCAGGAGCAGCATCTTTTTTATTGCTTTTACCAGAAAGGGTGTTCAGAATTCAATATTTTTAAGAATGAACTAATCTACCTTTGTGCCAATGGTCTTTATGAAGCAACAGGGTGGTCATGTATAAATGCTTTCAAAGTAATGACCTTCTTTCCAGGTTAGTAGCTGATAAGTTTCATGTTTCTTTTAAAGAAGCACTTAAGCAGTCAGATCACAGCCCTTTCTACTCTCAGTTCCTATTGGGTGTGTTACAAATGATTCATAAGGAAAAACCACATATTTATGCAGGCAGCCGCGAGCTTGTGGGAAAGGGTTTAAGGCAAGCAGGGAATTTTGTGTGGAAATCAATTCTTTTCGGAAGTCAATGTATTATGGACAGTCAAGCAAGAGATATTCCAGAGAGAAATTAACTACCCAAGTAAGCCAGCTCCTTGAGGTATGCATCTATAGTCACTAGAAGAAAAAGTGAGTTAACCCTTCAGGCAGCTCTTAAATATACATTACCTATTGAGTGTGGTGAGTTAGACACCTGAAGCTGGGCCTTTAAACACAGTCTCCCTTACAAAATTGATTCACTAAACCAGAACAAATTCCCCTCAAATTAAATGGATGTTTCCAAAGGGCTCAACTTCAGGGTTTTGCACAGACTATCCTATAGGAATCAGTCTTTCCATTGACTACACTTAGAGGATACTCTGGACTTCTGGAAATGATCAGGCACACACTGTTCAACAGCAAAGAGATTGCAGCCTGAGAAGTCAAAGAGGTTGATATTGGTTATGTCTTCAGGAATGCTGGAGTCTCTGAGAAGACAAAACAAGAAGGTTCTATAAAAGGAGACAAGCCACAGATACTGAAGTTTCTTGGCATCTGAATGTTATAGACAATGGAGTGCTATAAAAGCTACAGATGGTGGGATAGTAAGAAGGGACCGATTATAAGGTTCTACATTAACCTCCTCCCTGGAATATGGACAACAGGGAAGTAAGAGGGTGAAGGGAAACAGTGTGAGATATGACAACCTAATACTGATTTATAAATTATCAAGGACTCATGAGGGAGGAGAGAGCAGGGGGAGAAATGGGAAATGAGGAGCTAGGACCCAGGGTTTAAGTAGAAAGCAAATGCTTTGAGAATGATGATGGCAACAAATGTACAAATATGCTTGGCATAAATGGATGGATGGATTGTGACAAGTCTTTTATGAGCTCCAATAAAATGATTTAAAAAAAATACAGATGAACTTCTCCCAGTACTCTGAGCTAAAGTGTGCACAAAGGAGTACCACCAAAAGGAGAAAAGAAAAATGTACTACCATGAAGGCAAGCCATTGAGAATTCAGAAAAAAGTATCAGACATAAATGCACCCTGAGAAAAAGACCCCTAGCTCATGTTTTGCTTCTCAGTGACATTATCCTGAACTTAAGGGCACTCTGGGCATGAGGTGGAAACCATTTGTGCTAAAAAATAAAAACAAAAGACTATGATGCTTAAAATGACCTTGTACCTTGAAAGGTTGAAGTTAGGGGAACCATAAAGATAACCTGCAGGCAGTCTAGGTAGTTTCTTAGACTGTGACCAGAAGTTCTTGTCCTATAATCTGAGTGAGGGGAATTCTGGATGACACAATCACCACTAGCTGTGATACTAAGGGCCGAACTCATTCTCTCGCCTTCCCGAGATGCCAGCACAGTGCTCCCCTGCCCTAGAGGGTTGTCGTGAGTCGGAACTGATGCAGTGCGTTGAGTGTGTTTTGTGATCATAGAAAAGTGGGAATTTTAAGAGCCCCACCCTATCCCTCATGACTCAGAAAACAACCTTATGGCAAAAAATTACTCTTTGTTGTATGACTTACATAAGCTAGTCCATTGGTTATCTTTGCAAAAGTCAGTCACAGACCTCCCAGGTTCACTTTATTTAGCTTCATCAGTGATTAGCTCAGAAAAGCCTTCTCCACTGACAAGTGGAACAAAATTCTTGCTAATCAACTGGTTGAAGTTTTCCTTTGTTCAAGACCCTAAATAGTGGTCTTTTCTCATCCTGAGTCAGTACAGGAAATAGATTTTCCTCCGTGTAACCATTTTCTGACCGACTTACACCACCCTTCCAACCCCAGTTCTTTCCAGCTTTAATCACTGCTCTATTAAGAATAAACAAAGCAAAACAAAAGTCTCAGCTCTTCATCCTTGAGATGTGCTGATCTTATGATCAGAGCATTCTGTTTGCAATTGTCCATCCCTTCTTACAATCATGTTCTCCATTTGCCATAATCTCTTCAGATGCAATCTCTTCTTACTGAATCTGGGTTTTGTTTCACTTTTACAATGATGATACCAAAGAAGCCTGCCAAAGCATGGCTTCTTTCATACTTTCATAGGTACCCAAACTTGCCAGCCAAGCTGTACGGTGAGCCCTGCAGTTGTAATCAAGTTAAAGACAGCTTCAACTGTTCTGGGTCTTGAGTCGGGTTTTCTAAAATCGATGCTGTTCTGCCTCCTTTCCTCCGTGGCGTATTAGTTGCCCCTATTAAGCACCTAAAACAGTGTGTAAGTGCCATGCTTCGAATCAATGTAATTAAGAGTCTGGAGGAAGGTTGAGAAGATAACCACAACTTTTATTAGGGGTTATTCCGCTGAAGGTAATTGAAAACAGATGATCAGAGGAAGCCAGAAAAGTGATTTCTTTCAGTCCTCAGAAGAAGACATTCTTGTCATGACAAGAAAATGGATCAGAGGAACATCCTGAGAGAATGAGACCATGAACCATTTCAAAAATGATCCACAGGATAAAATAATTGGGAAGGGATACATTAAATGATACTGCCCACTACTCAGAAACAATTCCCCACTTAAGCTGCACCCAGATATATTAATTTCCTAAAGTGTCTAGACAGAAATTTACCTAGAGACAGTTACGTTCAATTTTACTAAATAATGGAATAAAAAATTCAAAGCCATTAAAGCATACTTTATCATTTTGGAATTTTCCAGGATCTCATTTGCATTATAACTTCTTAGAACCTCATTTTGTACAATATAAAGACAATGGTATAGCTACATTTACACATATGATATAAGGTAATGATGATTTAGTAAGCAATGGGTATTTGGTTCAATATACATAAAAATCAGCATCGAGAACAGACAGCTCTGAATGATGGTTCAGTTTGTTTTACTCCGAGTGATCAGAAAATATCAGAAGTTATTTTGATGGCTCCAGAGAGATTCTACTTCCAAGAAAGTTCACAAGAATTTTAAGAGAAATGATGAGTGCATTGTTCCTAAAGCACTTCTTTAACATAAAAGCATATATTTTGGTTTCAATACTCGGCATAGCAAGCAAACATTTCATACCAAACCAATGAGGCTGATATCCTCACTTTTGGAATTAATTTTAATTCTCAATTCTGACTTTCTTCACAAAGCTCAAGATCTTACCTGTACAACATTGGTGGGATTGCCGATGTAGATACCAGATGGAGCCAACATTTCGGGACTGGAGAGCCCCTCAGCACCAGAAGCACTGATGATCACATTGTTTCTTATTATATTTCCCTGTTCTGATGGATCTATTTATTTAAAAGATTAAATCAAAGGGATTAATGGACATAATTGAAATGTCCACAACTCAACACTCTTGATTATACACACATGACAATGCACATACACATGCACATATATGAAAACACAGAAAGTATTGAGAAAACATGTAGCATGTCCAACAAATTTAAAGACAATCTAAGGACTGTGAGATCATTTAAATGGAGTGTAATACAAAGAAATCCAGTTTACATAGTTACCAATATTTCTTCTAAGAATTGTTTCCCAAGAGAGGTTGCTCATCTCCAGATATGTACCTAAAAACAAAAGACCATGTCACCCCCATGTGTTTCAGTAAAACAAGAGACATTTACATTCTACTTCTTCTTTGGGGTATGTTGTTGTTTTGTTTCTGCTTTTGAGTTTTTTATCTATAAGCCAGGCTTGAATGTTTATGTTCTAGGGATTCTTGTATTAGATATTACCTTGAGAAGATTGCAACTATTGTAACACAAATACACACAAAAATATAGACATTTTTAAATAGAAACTCATTGTTCTTTGTAAGCTTTCATTCAAACTACAATAAAATGCCACCCTCCCAAAGAAGCAGAGAAATATATCTACTATTTCATTTCTGAGAAATTATCTCAAAGATGTCCCTTCAGTCAAAATCCACACACCCTAATGTCAGCCTCAGCCCCATTCTGCCAACCAATCATTGCCATGCCTCACTCTCGTCCTGAATCATCTATAGTACCCTGAAGGAGCAGGAGATAGCACTTGGAACCCTTATGTCTAAAATACTGAGGTTTAGATTCTAAGAGATGGGCTAGGTGAAAGAGGTACATTTAAAAAAATAATAAAAAAAATAAAGATATATTAGTCACTTTCACAAAGAGAACAGGGAGAAATTTCACAATACCCACCCCCACCCCCACCCCAGCTTGGTCTTTAAGTCTCAGGAATTCCCAGAACATTTGTATCTATAAATGTATTAAGTTAAGTACTTTGCCAGTAATATTCTAAAACAAAAAACTTTAATTCTCTGACTTACAGGATACCATATTTTTCAGACCATGAGTGGGGGGGATGAGGGTTCATCTTATGATCCAAAGATGTAGTATGCCCAGAAAATTTTAGTACACTGATACTATTTGGTTCAGAATATGTTTTCTTGTTTTACTCCTCTAAAACCTGGATGTGTCTTATGGTCAGGGGCATCTTATGGTCTTATAAACATGATAATAGATATCAAAACTCGCAAGTCACAATTTCTCAAAACAAAAGATTAAATTTCTCCTGCATGATTTCTCTCTTACCTACTTAATAACAATTGCATAATTTGCTCATAAAATATTATTAGGGTATAAGGGTGGGTAATATTATCTGTGTCATTAGTGTGCAATTGTTAATCACATCAGATGTAATCTGATGTGATTATCCTCCATTATGGGATCTTATGTAACTATCTTTTGATCATGATTATCAAAGAATATCAGAGTGCTGTTACATAATGGAAGTAAAGAATAATACATTTGAAATACAGGGTAACCTTTAATGCATGTCTTTGTACTTCCCTGCCTTATGATTAAAATCAATGGAAAACTACAACAACCTAATTCCAACATGACTACTAATGACCCAGATCCTTCAAGCAGGAAGACAAAGAACCGGATAAAGAACCACAACTGAGGTACATGATGAAGGCAATGCTCTTTGCCTCCTAGTTCTTTCCTCTATTTCTTTCTTCTTTCCTCTTGCCCTACTATCATGTTTGGCTCTCTTACACTAATGCTGATCAAGCCCTACTAGGCAACCTACACCCTTCTCCCCATCAATTTTGGATTGCTTATTGTTCCCTCGTCCCTGGGTTTGTTAACACCCACTTCCTTTTCCCACCTCCCCCTCTCCCATGCACCACCACCCCCAACCATCATTCCAATGTTTTCTTCTCTGGATTGTTTACCCAGCCTATCTTTTCTAGGTAGACATGCAGAGACAATAATAGGCAGACAGAAGAGCAAAACTAAACAACAACAAAACAGATGACAGAAAAAAAAGAGAGAAAGAGAAACGCCTATAAATAGTTCAAGGTCTGTTTGTTGACCTTCAGGAGTGTTTTCCAGTAGAATCTGATGGGATACCACACCCTGGCCCTAAAGTCTATTTTTGGTATTCCCTAGGAATGTCATTGCTTGGCCAGCTGTGTGTGAGGAATGTGAGTGAGGATACTAACCACAAGAGGCAGCCATTTAAACCCACCGGCTGACTCACAGAAGAAAGGTGAGGCTAACTCCCCTGATTAATATTCATAGCCTCAGAAACTCTACATATGGCCATTAAGAGTCAGAACTGACTGGAAGGCAGGGTTTAGAGTTCGGCAGAAGGAAGTTCTGAATAGCAGTTAAAGTCATGTGAACAGTCGCAGAATTATAGAAGTATTTAGGCCTCTCTCATTGTGGATCATATATCTATGACATCCATTTTGGGACTCATGGACTAACAGCTGTTGCCTGGTTTACTGATTCTGGGATTGATGACCTTCTGAAGTCTTATGACAAGTCCTGTTGTCTGACTTGTCGATAGTGGGGTGTTGGTCCTTGAAATTATATGAGTTAGGTGAAGCCTCCAGCCTGTCACCTGACCCATATATTTGGGCCTTGCCAGTCTATTCAAGTACACTAGCCATTCCCTTGACATCAATCACTATAACTATCTATCTATAAGAGTGCTTCAAAAAATTCATAAAGGTGGAATTAAAAATGATAAAAACTTTCCATGAACTCTCTGAAGTTCCCATGTATGTGTGTGTGTGTGTGTGTGTGTGTGTGTGTGTGTGTGAGAGAGAGAGAGAGAGAGAATTCAAAATGATTATGGATAAGTTATAGTTAATTAATATGGTTCTTTCAGTAACAATTCCTTATGTGATGTATTATAATTCTGGACTTAATACACCTATGGCTATACTCCCATTTTGGATGTCTTTCCCCATGAAAGAACAGGAATAGGACAGGGTTAAGACTTGACCTTAGCAAAAGGTGTCAATAAGGCCACATTCTTTGTTTCCCTTGAATGACACCTCTAAGATACCCTTTAGGACACAGGCTGGAACCAGGCTACACTCTGCTTTCTTTGATTATATAGAGGTATCACCGTATAGTTTCACACACTCATCACCTCACCTGCGAATCCAGACCTCCATTTTCCTGACTGAGCTTTGGCAAAAAGGATAATGACTGAGACTTTGGGACATGTTTGGCCTCTGATTCTGGCTCCCGCATTTGGCTTACCACCACCTGATTCTAGGATTTTGGACTGAATTGCACCCAACACCATGGGCAACATTTCCTCAAAGTTCCAGGAGTTTCTGTGGGATGTTTCTGCAAAGGAAGTGTGTGTGTGTGTGTGTGTGTGTGTGTGTGTGTGTGTGTGAGAGAGAGAGAGAGAGAGAGAGATGTGGGAGAGTGAGGAGGGTGGTGTATGAATAGCCATATGGAAGAGTTGGACATGTAGAGTGTCATTAATTTCCAACTCCATGGGACTACTAGTCTGGTAAGAATTCTCCTAAAAGAGATTATTGCCACAATGGAAAAACAAGATTAAAAGATAAAGGAATTTTTGTGAATTTTTAAGCACCTTGTGCATATATAGATGCATTTCACTAGTTTATGTTTATGTAGAGAGCTCAGCCAGAAGGCTTCCTGAATTAACTCTCCAGTTTCTACAAACTTTTCCTTATCATGGGCCAAAGTAAAAAAATAAGTAAAGACACTTTCATATCTTTTAGTTTGACTCCTCTAAAGCTCTTTTTCAACACGTGTTCTTTAACTGGTCACCTCTATTTTCCTTAGCTATTTGATGTTTAGAATTGTCTTTGAAAACAAATTTATACAATCCAAATTTTCTGTCAACAGTTTTCCCTCTCAAGATTAAAACCTTTATATGCTTTTATCTCATCAGATCATTCTTAAGTAAAACACATCACAGGAATAATTCAAATATGAAAAACTAACATATGTCATTTATTCTTAGTTTCAGTGAAAACCTTTTCTTTGATTTTTCATTTTGATTACAGGGTGCCTTTGTTTTTGGTTCTTTCAACAAAGATAGCTGCAATGAGCTCATAAATGTGTTAAGTACTAAGGAGTTAATGTCATCAGTAAATAAATAAATGTATGCTAACCAGATTGTCACAAACATGACATATAATTTTTAGTTGATATATGCTAACTGGTGCTCAAAGGGCTGAAACAGCAGGACTTGACCTGGGGATTGTTGAAAAGCAGGGATTTGAAATAAACTCAACAGTAACAAGTTTAAGCTTATTTTTATACAAGAATGAATAGCATGAGCAGAGGGGATTAAAGTCTGGGCAAAGGTCCCAAGACAGGAGAAAATATATTCTATTAAAAGAATTAGACTGAGACATATGATACACTGGTGTCACTGGCACAGTATATGTTTTAGTTTCATTTTCTAGTAACATTAAAGTGACACTAGAGTATACAAGGAAAGGGAAAAAACAAAAATAGATTCAGTATCGTGACCCTGAGAGCTGAGTAGAACTACCATACAAGGTCATCAATTCTTATGAAAGCAGATCACAACAACTTTCTTCCATCGAGCAGCTACTGGGTTGGAACTACCCGCATTTCAGTTAGAAGCTGAGTGCTTACCAACTGACCTTCTAGGGTTCCTTGGAGAGTGGGAGACCAAGAGCAAAATAAGTTGGACAAGTTAAGCACTGGTAAAGTCACTGTATTTTGAAACTCAAGGGGTTTAAATGAAATGATTTATTAAATTGAATTTTAAGTATACTGCTAGTGTTTTTCGGGGGGGTGGAGGTTGTTGTTGCTTGTTTGCTTTCATAATCTGTAAGAGGCAAAATCAGATGAAGATGACCAGTTAGGAAAACATGAAGCATGGACTTCTTTAGCAAGTCAATGGAAGAGTTAAGAACAAAATCCTCAGCTTGAAAATCTGAGATAGTAAAAGATATATTTATTTGGCTAATTCAGTATTGTGAACATGGTTGGTAGGAAATTTTTTAAGTCATTTTATTGCAGACTCATACATCGTTTTTCACAATACATAAATAAACATACTGTGTCAAGCACCCTCACATGTCCACTTCTATTATCATTCTCCAATTGTCTGCCTTTTCCCTTAAGACCCTAGTACTGGCTTTTCCATCCCTTCCCCTCTTCCTCTGCTCTCTCCTCCCCACCAATCCTCAATACTTTATATGTTGTTATTGTTCTGTCATATCTTACACTGCCCGACCTCTCCCCCAACCCACTCCTTTGATGCCTGTCCTTCAAATAGGAGCTTATGCTTATGTGTATATCCTTGCATTTGGTTCCATCTCTCTACTCCACCTTCTCTCTACTCTTCCAACATCTCCAATCTAATCATTGGCCCAAAGGGGCTCATCCATCTTGGTTTCCCCATATCTGCAGCTCCCCTCTATATTAGTGTACCTTCTCCAGTCCATCTGGATTGGTTAGGTAGAGTTGGGACCATGATGGTTGCGGGGAAGGGGCAGGGAAGGCTTCAGGAACTAGAGGAAACTTGTATGTATCATCACTGCCCGGCTGCACCTTGACTGGTCTGTCTCCTCCCCGTGACTGCCCTGTAAAGGGGTGATCAATTACCCACCAGTGGGCCTTAGGTCCCCACCCTGCTCTCCCTCTCCTTTGTAATGATGTGATTCTTGTTCTTTGGTGCTCGGGTAGGAAATTTAAAAACCTACCTTTTGTATATTTATTAACTGAACTAAAAATATTACCTTTAAAACTTCAGTTTCCTATTAACAATGGTTAGTAAGTCAAGTAGTCACAACTAAGTTTAAATTTTGAA
>PVJH01007799.1:0-89996 GCA_004026705.1 Nesogale talazaci
ATAAGAAAGGAAACGTGTTTTCAAAATTAACATGACTTCTCTCATTTTTTTCCTGACTCTACTTAAGTACAATTGCCAGCCCAACTCTGATGGAGCTCTTTGTTGATATCTCTTTGACAGAATTGCCTCATCTTTTTACCCTTGACCCTAAGTAGACTTTTCAAGTTTGTCTGCTGACATAAGTTCTGTTGGTCAGAAAATATTTACTAAAGGAGAAGGAATGTTCTCACTGGAATATGTGGTTACTAGAAACTGATGATTGCAGATAAGTTGTGTGCATCTTCTCCTATACATAAATAGAAATAAATGCTTTAGATATTTTAATATCTAACATAAGCAATCTTCAATTATTTGTCCAGTTTTCTATACAATGTTATCTATCTGCTTATCTTGTGGTTAGCAACCCACTGAGTGACTGCAGAGTTCTCTAATGAACTATATCGAAGGAAAAGTGGAAGGATAACAAAACTGTGGAAGACGTTCCACACAATGGATTGCCACAGAGGCCGGAACGATAGGCGCAATCCTCAGAACAACTGCGGGGGTGGTGAAGAACCAAGCAGTGTTCTGCTCTGTTGTACATTGGGTCGCTCTGAGTGGGTGCCCACTTGATGACACCCAACAACAGCAATGACATTTATTTACTTAATATTCTAAATGTTATGCTCTCGTACATGCCAGATACGTGCAAAAGAAAATAATATATCGAACTTCTTGAATCCCTCATTTACGCTTCAAAGTACAAAGCTTTACTCCCACTGAAAAACTTATGGGTTCAAACCTCTAACTTTTCTGTTAGCCACTGAATGGTTTAGCATTGTGCTACCAGGGAACCTAGAAAAGGCCCCATCACCAGGGAAACCCAAGGAAAATTCATATTTCTTTCTTAGCTTCCTACTTTACTTTAAAGAAGCCAGCTGGCATAGCTACTTAAGTATTAGATTGCTAACTACAAGATAAGCCCTTTGAACTACCTAGCTGATCTCTGAAAACAACATCAAGTACTATATTCTCATGAAGATTTGGATCCATTGAAACTCAGGGGAACCGTTATACTCAGCCTCATAAGGTTGCTATTATTCAGGAGCTACTTAATGGTAGTTTCTTTTTTCGTGTGGGGGATGGAGGATATCTAAGTCTACTTTACTTAAAGAAGATTTTTTTAAATTGCATACTAAGAAGAGAATTGTTTTCTTCATGTCTAAAACATGATTTTAGAGGTAATAACAAATAAAATATACATTGCAGAGAAAGAATGCTCTAAGTGGTGATTAGTCTCAGAAATGACAATATTGCATACTAAAAAGGCTTCATCATGAATGCTCCTGTCATCCATGGAGTACCTCCTGGCCTCATGCCCCCCACCCCAGCTCAAGCACCAGATCATATAGAACTCTAAGTAATGTTTATTGCCAACTAAAATCATAGAATTATATGCAACAAATATAATTGGTCCTTGTTCATTTGTAATGTTTTAGATTACTTAAATGATAGCAACATTGCTCAGAGTAGGTGAGACAAAGTCTGGCCATCCTTATTTCTAAGGGGCATTCTGGTTGTATTTATTTCATCCAAGACAGATTTGCTTGTTCTTTCTTTCTTTCTATCTTTCTTATTTTTTTGCAATTTTAATTTTATTTTATTTTGTGAAAATAAACAACTGGGAGTTTAAATTGTTCAAAAAAACCCATAAAAACATTTTTAAAAATTACACACAGACAAAGCTTGTGAGGTGATGGTGGGAAGGAGACCAGGGTCCTTTGAACTTGGGCCAGTTGTGCTAGCTTGGGCTCAGGTGATAGAGGTTTGGTCTTGGGGCCAGGTCTGTCAAACTGGGGTTGTGAGGAACCTGAGAGGTGAGAGGGCAGAACACAGACTTCATCCCCGAAGAAGGGGCAGGCACCTTGAATCCCTCTAACGCTTTCTGTGACCCACTTCTGACCTCTCTCTTCAGGAGACACTGGCAGCTGGGATGCTTGGATCCCAGCAAGATTTGTTTTTTTTTTGTTTGGCAGTCTCTGGTACTTTGAATATTCTTAGATATTGCCAATTCAGTTTAACGTATAATGACACTACGTATATCAAACGTATATCAAAAGGGAATATCACTCCATCTTATGCACTTTTCACAATCACATATATGCTTATTCCAAACTCAATTTCAAATGATCTTGTTTAAGGGTGTTTCTTTTTCTTTTTTCTTTTGCTGTCTTGTTACTAGCTGTGATGTCCTTTTTCTTGGTAATAAGTATATGTATATGAGATAGAGTCTGGCTATCTTCACTTCGAAGTTCTGAGTTTTAAGAAACTCCTAAGGAGTGCTACCTAGGCAATGTCTTAATTCTTCTTGCAGTCCATGGTGTGTTTAATATTCTTTGCCAACAATATAATTCAAAGACATCAATTTTTATTTTGTTTTTCTTATTTATTAGCTTTCCATGCTTAGGAGACCAATGAAATGTCATGGTTTGGATTAGGCACACCTTAGTCTGAAACGTGTTATGTGATTTCCTGACTTGTGCTTCTATGGATGTTCATTGTGAATCTAGGCAAAATGAAACACTTGATAACTTAAATGTTTTCTGTACTTCTTGGTTTTTTTATGTATTTCTGTTTTCCTTATGTAGAGGTGAGATTCATATTGAAGTCAGCAGTCTTTGGTCTTCAACTGCAAGCAAGGTGATATATTGTGCCTATCACTGATGGTTGCTGTGTCTTCCTTCAAGTCACATGCTCATTTTTTCTTCATATAATGCTGTTTCTATTATTTAGCATAAGTAGACTATTTAGCATATTTAGAATAAGTATGGTAAGAAGATATTACTCCTCTGCATATCTTTTAAAATTTTATTTTAAACCACACAGTATCTTTTTTTATGGTCAAATATCTGTCTCTTGACAATATTTGAGATTTCAGGTAGAGATTTCAGACTATTGTTGCAAAGTGTTGTCAATCCCCCAGTCTTTGCAATGCTATTCACTTGCTATACCTACACTGTCAAGTACTTTGGCAGGCTCAATGAAACACAATTAGTTATTTTTCTGATATTCTATGCTTTTCTCCATCTGATGTCAACAGCGGTAATTGTGGGAGTTATATAATTGTCAATTTAAGGATGAAGCATGTAAGGGATGGAGTCTATCCTGTCAATCAGATCTTAGCCAATGACGCCTCTGTGTGGGCATGACCTCCTCCTGAGAATTCTTGGAAACGCTGATTTTCCTCCTTGGAGACAGGAGACACTTTCTCGCTTTGTCCACTCCCTGTGAGACATCCCTGAGGAGAAGCCATATGAACCTATCCTGATCCTACAAAATCCTGGACTTGAAGAAACCATGTGGAGACCCCTGTCAGTGCTGAGAGGCTTCTAATGCTACTGGATTTACAAGAATTCCCACCCACTGGTCAGCGATCTTCTACATTCAGCATCATTGCATGTGTGTTGTGAGTTTGAAGAGGACTTTATAGATTACTGTTGGACATATGGGCTAATATCAGGTTTAGGGACTTGATCTGGACTGTATTAAGATGTTTTCTCAATGTTCAATTGATCTTTTATATAAACCTCTCACACATATGAGTGTCCCTTTAAATTTGTTTCTCTAGTCTGCCAGACTAAAACAGTATTTTAGCTTTTGCTTTCTGCACTGGATACTCCTTGTATACAGTTACTTATTGATTCTTTCTTGCAATTCTTTCTGAATTATCTTCTGCCAAAGTATACTTGAATATGATACTAATGATATTATTTGATAATAACTATTTCATTATACCCCAATTTACCCATCTAATTTCTAACAGAAAATATTTTCATGCCATCTAACCTAAGTGTGTACTAAAACTGAAAAAAATGAATATTTGAAGTGTTATTGAATAATTGGGGATTGCAGTCTTATTTAAGATATACTTAATGAAGGTAGTTCCTTGATCAAGTAAAGCAAAAGTTCATGAGCAGTACCAAATAGCAGAATTACTGATGTCCTTGGCCTTGCTTGTCCTCATGAAGAGATCACTGAAGAGGCAGATGCAATAGCAAATTCTGGGGGAAACATAGATGGTGCCCAACTATTAGAGAGAATAGCATGTAAGCTTCTTAAAAACTTGTGTGAAAGCAAGCAGTCATATAAGTGGGACATCAGCTAAGCCCACCTGGAGGATGCACACCAAACTATGTGATCTATTGCGAATAATAAAATTCAAAACAAGAGGAAGGAAGGGTATCAGAGTTTAAATTTTGAACTCTTGATTTGCAGAAAACTAAAGATGATAGTGGAAGCCAAGTATCCATTTTCATGATTTCCACATGGATTAAGCTTCCAGTGAATTCACTCTGACCATACTTGAGGGATCTTTATAAGGTAATTATCAGACAGAGAAAATTGTAAAATTGATCATGGCTGATGTAGTTTGCTTACGATGTAAGATACTAACTTTTGATCTCTTTTTGATCTTTTTAAAGTGGCTCAATAAAAAATAAAAAGTGAGTGGGTAAAGGGTCTACACATCAATTGGATCCTCCAGAGAATCCCCTCAGCCCACAGGCTGGGGGTGTGAATAGCCTTGTGATCACAGAGTGTAGTGAAAAATGGATTATGGCAGTCGCACTAATACTACAATTCAATAGTTTATCATTGATTTCATTTTGGATTCATTTAATTTTATTCTAGTTTTAATATTTTTTGCTTTGGGAAAATAAATCATTTTACTGGTGGTCTTGCAGCTCTTAGAACAATCCACATATCAATTGTGTCAGGCAGCTTTATACATATTTTCTCTGTTTTAGTTTGTTATTTGGTTTTTATATTTATTTTTGTATATGAAATTCAGGATAAAGTTAATGGAATCCAGGATTAGTAAATTGATATACACTAATTGGATTATGTTTTCTTAGAGTTATAGCAGCAGAGGTTTGAAGGAAAGGAAGAACTGATGTCCATGAGACCAAGAAGGATGAAAATGATTTAAGTTTATTTTAATAATGAATGCACAACTATTTTTAATGTGATCAAGTTACGGAATTGTATGACATATGAATTGTAAGTAATAAAACCCTTCTCATAAAAGGTGGCAGAAAACAATATTCATCTTGTCTCTAAATAAAATTAATCTGTGTAAGTACTGTAACTGTAAATAAGATGTGCCCTAATCAGTTCCGGAACCTGTCTTCTAGTTTTAGAATGTGTAAACATAATAGTTAATAATCCTGATTATTTTTGTTTCATTGTTTATACAGATTTGTTATGAATATTTAAATCTGCTTTGTCCTTGTTTTGTAAGCACTTTTTTATATATACACATCTAATGCTCAGAAATAATTATGGATCTTAAATTAAAAGAATTGAAAATAGAATAATACTTTTATTTAAAAATGCTAATGCTACCTTTATCTTCATCAATTCCTTTGTGTACTACATATTTTAAAAAATCGATCCTAGATGAATAAAACCTGAAGGTGTTAACATATGTATTTCATGTGATAGTTCAGTAACTACAAGCAGCTCTGGTGGTTGGTATTGTGAGTTAAGCATTGGCTGCTCATCTTAAGGTTAGGTGTTCAAAACCACCAGCTGTTATATAGGAGAAAGATGAGGCTATCTGCTCCAGTGTAGATTTACAGCCTCAAACACCTTTATATGGTAGCTAGGAGTCAAAATTTCTCTTTAATGGTGGGTACATAATAAATGTAAGTGAGCACTACTAGGGTGTGTAAATAGTACTTAAGTAAAAAAATAGGAATTCATTTGCTTTTAATTAGTTTACAATTTTACTTATCTGATCTCATTTTCATCTTGTGTCAGCCCTTTCTATTGACATTAAAAGCAATGAGAGACACACAGACATATCAGAAACATACCACACTCCTTAGAAACAGTATTTCTCCAATTCAAAATATTGTGTTTCTTTCCATTTAATTCAAACTATCCATTTCATTCCAATTTCACCTTATCTGCCTTTTCCTTTTGCCCCACAACTTGCATAAAGTTTAGATTCCTGTGAAGAAAGTGAATTATTCACTTTGTATTATCTCTCATCCATAGTGGGGTCAGAGAAAAATGTTCTTAACTGGTATGCTGTACGGTATAGTCTCCTAATATAGCTGAGACCAAGAGTTTCTACTTCCCTCTCTGGTTTTGAACTTACCTCTTTCCGGCCCTCATGATATGGTTTGTATAACTCCCATTTGATCAACTAAGGGATCCGTTTTCCCCTTTTGCCTGGTGAGCCTCCTGTAACTTCATCATTACTCTGAGAGTAGGCAGGAACCTCATAATCCCACATATAAGACCCAAGTACAATGAGGGCCTACAAGCTTTTTTCTAGAAAGACCCTCAACCATGACTTTACTTCCATCTGGTTGCCACATTAAATGCAAAATTATGCTCAATACAGATTTTTGGTCAAAAAGAAATAAGATGAAAAAATCCAAATATCAAAAATAGAATATTTATACGTCAGTGTTTCAATAAACACTATCCCAGTAGAAAGTCAACTAAACAGTGAGGAGATTCGCCCTCACACACATTCACTGCCATCAAATAGATGACAACTCCTAGAGACCCTACTCAACAGCATAGAAATTCTCGTGTGAGTTTCCAGAACTGTCACCCTTCATGGGAAACCAAAGCCTCACTTTTCTCCCTCCGAGTGGCAGGTGGTTTTGAGCTGCTCACGTTGAGGTTAGCAGCCCAAGGAGTAGCCATTATATATGACCAGGGATCCTTATTTCTGAGATTCACAGGCTCAATTTCCAAACAAATAGTTTCTAAAATGTGATTTTATAAGGTATTTAAAATTTTGCTTCAAAATAATCTATTTAACTTTTTTTCACTTAAGGTATGCTTTACTGATTATATATGATTTTATTAAAAAGTAAAATCAGAGTGAGAAATTGGGAGCAAATCTATTACTGCTTTATTTCCAGATATATGGTTTTATGTATGCTTTTTAAAAGACCTTTTTCCCCTTATCACTGCCCTGGTGGGAGTAGGAAGCCCAGCCTTGCTCCTGGAGAGCAGCTGCTCGATTTGAACCATCAACCCTATGGGCTGTAGTCCTGCATACAACCAATGTGTCACCAGGATTCAGGTGGTTTTATATATCTTACTAAGCTTAAGTTATGTTGAGCTTAATAATAATTCTAACTTTCTCCTTAGGTGAAAACATTCTTCCATTAAAATTTCTCTTTTAGTGCTAAGGTATCAAAAATAATTAAATATGTAAATAAATAAATGAAAGAAGTCAGTGTTCAATGATAATGAGTTGAAATCTGTGAACATTTCCCGTTGAACCAAATGCCATGTGAGTTATCTTTCTCTCCTTCCATTATCCTACTATAGTATATTTTGATGGCACTTTGTCCTGAGATTCACCATCTGTCTTTTAACTTTTCAGTTTAGAAATTACTCAGTTTTTGCTTGTTCCTTTTCCAATTAATAATTTAATACCAGTTTAGAACTAGCTTTTTATTTCATATTTTATTTTGTAGTTTTTGCCTTTTTCTTTTTTACTATTGATCATTTTATTGGGAACTTTTACAGATCTTATAACAGTCCATATATCAGTTGTATCAGCACACTTGTGTATATGTTGCCATTATGATTTTCAAAACATTTTCTTTCTACTTGAGTCCTTGATATCAGCTCATCTTTTTCCCTCCTTCCCTCATCCTTGCACACTCATGACTCTTTGATCAATTATGTATGTATTATTATTATTTTTCTGTTCTTACACTGTCTGTTGTCTCCTCCCACACACATTTCAGTTATTTGTCCCCATGGGGCTTGGGGTGGTGGTGTTATATATCAATTATTGTGGTCAGTTCCCCACCCCTTAATAAATAAATGTTAATTTTACTTTGATTCCAAAATAAGGTGGAGATAACTTATTGACTCTTATGTAAACCAGCATAAATCTACTACCATATAGTCAATCCCAACTTTTAACAAGCTTATATAGAATCTTGCCTTTATAGAATCTATAAAGTCTGAAAATCTTTATAGAGACTGATAGCTTCATCTTTCTCCTATAATAGTGCCTATAACTGCAACTTATTAATACAGTTCCTCATGCTGTCGTGACCCCCAACCATAAAATTATCTTTGTTGCTACTTCATAACTGTAATTTTGCTACTGTCATGAATTGTAATATAAACATCTGGTATGCAGGATGCAGTTTCATTGTTACAAATTGATTATAATTAAATCATAGTGATTAATCACAACAATATATCATTATATATTAAAATATTTATTTCTAATGACAAAGAAATGAAATTTTGTCTTGAAGCATGGTGTAGCATGGTTAACAGTCTTAATATAGCAACAGTAAACTACATTGCTACCTTCCACAACAGTATGTGTAAAAATCCAACATCAGTGTGAACATTAAGACAGCTTCTATCTCATCAGATCAGAAATTCTTGGGTCAGTATTCACAAGGGCACAATGAAGATCATCTTCCACAAGCCTACTTCTGTATTTAGACTTAATAGTCAACAAACTGAAAAAAAACCTGTCTAGAAAAGCTATGTTATTGGACATGGAAGAAGAAGGTGCAACACAGTCTCAAACAAAACAGGATATGACTGCGAACACTTGACCCAGAAATTTGTAACTGGTATTGGAGAGAAATCAGTTCTCACTGCATCTCTATTAATAATTTCAATGAACCCCTCTTGTGCTGTCTCAGGAACATCTTCAATTTTGACTGTGAATGGACATCTGACAATTGCAAATGCTGTATCAGGGAGATCTGAAAATTTTGATGAAATTTCATCTGCAAGTGTGTGGAATTGTTCTTTCATGGAAATTATCATCATAATCCTTTTTTGGTTCAATGTCATATTCCTCAAAGAAAGCAGATAAGTTAGACAACATGTAAATTTTATTTTCATTCACCCCCCCCCGCTTTTTTTTTTTGCCAAATCTGAAATTTCATTTAGAATGATCTGATCTTCTCAAACAAATCAAGGCATGTTGCATTTGGTCCTTTCAGTGATAAATTTAACCCATTCAAGATAGCAAAGGTGTCAACCAAGTATGCTATTTTCTGCAGTTCATTTTTATTCCTGAAAAGTGCTTTAAACTGCAGTCTTGATTTCTGATTAAAAAATGTTTTGAGTTCATCACGTAGCTCAAAACACGTTTTAAAACTTTTTCTCTAGACAACCCTCTCACTTCAGTGTGAAATAGCAGAGCGGTATTCGGCTCAGTTGTGAAAACTGTCGACTGTTTAACGTGCTCACCTTTACAACACTCACAGAACTCAATGACACTTTTCATTGCTTTCTGTAATTCGGTGGCAGTGTCGTCATTGCTAATATTTGCCGATGTATTATACCGTGAGTTCCTATATTTTGGTGACACATTCAGTATCAAACTTTGAAACCCAGACAGATATCCTAGCATAGCTGGAACACCATCTGTGCAAATATTGCAAACTTTATTCTAAGAGATCTTATGCTCTTTCAGAAATGAACCAACTGTGTCAAATACATTACATGCAGTAGTTGTAATTTCAACAGGTTTGCAAAAAAAATAAACCCATCTTTAAAGTAGCCATCATTGATAAACCTCACATAACCCAGTTAACTGTGGACAGTTTTCAGTATCTGTAGATTCATCAAGCTGGATGCTAAATATTTGAAGTGGAACTGATTTAATTTTTTTGTATTACCCAATAAAGAGTATCAGCAGTTATGCCATGTATTCATCTGCAAACAGTGTCAATAGATAAGGATTCCATTTTGTAAAACATTCATTTCTGATCATAAATTGAACAATTTCTCGGCCACCGGCAACAGTAAGTCCTCAGCAATGGTATGAGTTTTCATAGCACTTGTGATTCTGAGAATCACCAAATATGAAGCTTCAACAGCTGCTACTTTTTGTTTGTGGTACTTGCCACCAGGGTCAAGTCTGGCTTTCCTGAGTCTGTCAGTTTTGCTCCTTAAAGACTTGGTGTCCTTGCTGGCCAAGCTCAGATGCTTGCTATCGGAATGGCGTTGCAGTTTATTCAGCTTCATTGATTTGGCTGATAGAACTTCACGACAAATAACACATCACAGTTTCTCAATGTCTGATGTAATGTTTGAGGTAAAATCATACTGTAAATAATCCTCACTATATTTTCTTTTTTTTAACATTCTTCTCTACACAATCCATTTGCTAGTGAAAGTAATATATAAGAATAGTTTTAATAATACAAAAGATAACACATGGCACAGTTCAGGCAATACAGTTCATTAAAGTTTCCTATGATTTAGCCTTTTCTGTGTTTTTTTTTTTTTTGTGTGTAAAATAACGGTGACTATCACAAGGGAGCAGTACTCACATCAATCATAGCCGAATACGAAAAGACCAATCAGCATCCAGCTTAATTTCTCATTACAGATTTTTTCAGTAGTTTATGATTTTACTGTACATGATTTTACATTTTACCAGTAATTACAATTCATGGAGTGTCCTTTTACCTCCAAAACTCCTGCTTTCAGCACAACAGCTGCTTTCTACACAGTAGTTGTTCTCTAAAATGTGTGACTGGCCCGCATAATTACTTATGGCAACAACCTGGAGATACACCTGATTTGTATGGGATGTATGTGATGGGGTTGGCATGATGACATCATTACACTGGTTATTTATATGTGGGTATATCTGCTTGTGATGGACCTTCCTGAAGACGGATAGAGGAGCAGTATCTTGGTTCCTAAGACCATCGGAAATATGTGTTTTCAGATGGTCTTAAGAGACCTCTGTGAAAGGGGTCGTGACCTACAGGTTGAGAACTGCTGTCTTATAGAAAGACTGATGAGTTTGACTGGTGACATCGTAACTCACAGTCCAACATTTCCTGGTCATCGCCACCAGTGCTTCTTTAAGTATATCATGTGTTTTGATTGCAGTCCATTATCAAGCATATAGCTCCGTTTTGTAAGGATCTTTTGTGGCAAACGTTAGGCTATGAATCTCAAAGCTGGCAATTTGAATGGCACCTGTAGATCAAAGATGAGAATTCCACTCTAATACATTTTTACTGCCTTGAAATCCATATAACAGTTACGTAGTTTCATAAATAGACTTTCCATAGCAAATATATATTTAACTTCATATTAGTGTTCATTTTAACTGCATGCTACACCTCATCTATAAAAGTGGTTCAAAAGAATAATTTTATTAAAACTTAATTTAAAATTAAGAGAAATATTGCTATGTTAAAAGTTTAGGCACTAATTTAAATATGACAGTTCTCCTGGAATCCAGATTTCTGGAGCCCAGGAAGTTGAGGTGTCCTACTGAGGTCCTTTGGCCTGAAATGCTTTTGTATCTCGGGCCTTAAAGTGACTGATTTCTTGAAGTCACTTTTTATAACAAACAAGCATCTAGAAAATAGCTTATGCATTGACACATAGGCATGGAGGTTACTATGTGGCATGCAGCCCTAGAACTTCCTGATGCTGGTACCTCAGGTGAATGCTTTTCAGGTCCACCTGCCCAGCTTCACCTGCTTTCTGTGATGAGGTCACTGCTTCCTGGGGAAGAGATGATGCAGGTCAAAGAAGCTGAGGGCCCACTTGGCATGGTCGGCAGCATGGAGATCAGTGTTTCTCAACCTGTGGGTCGGTGACTCGTGTTGAATGACCCTTTCACAGGGGTCACCCAATTCATAACAGTAGCAAAATTACAGCTATGAAATCACCACAACATGAGGTACTGTATTACAGGCTCTCAGGAAGATTGAGAAGCACCGACGCAGACACATAGCTTTCTGTTTTGTATCCTACTCAGCAAAGCATGGGGACCAGTGATATGTAGTCATGGGAGCAGTGGGAACCTAGAGAGAGACGTTTGGGCCTGGGTCTTCATGACTACAGACTAGCAGGGGTCTCAAACTTTTCAAACAGGGAGCCAGTTCACTGTCCCTCAGAGAGTTAGTGGGTCAGACTATATTTAAAAAAAAAAGAAGATGAAAGCTATGAACAAATTCACTGAGGGCCCAGGATGAGTGAACTGCTAAGCAGGACAACAGCAGCGGGAAAAACACCGAGTGGGCCGGACTAGAGGCTATTACAGAGCAGATCACAACTAGACAGGAATTTGATTCTCACCTCAAGTTGAGGGTCTGGCATCCTTAGCCTAAAACACCTGTATGTCCCAGCACTTATATGTAAATGAAGTTGGAAGTTGTCAGAATTAAAGGTAAGTGAAGCATACCAGTATTCAGTGTATAGTAATAGAGACTCCAGAATATGATTTGAAGTTATGTTTTAGGATTAATTTAAACACTTCTGGTTCCATTTCCATAGCAAGATCAATAATAAGAGGTATAAGAAAAAAAATTTTTTTGCATGTTTGGAACATTTTTTATTCTATAGTTAAAGAGCCTTGGTAGCAAAGTGTATTGCGCATTTGACTGCAGACCTTAAGCATTCCAAACCCATAAAGCCATGTTCTGAAAACAGATGAGTCTTTCCGCTTCCATATTGGCTTACAGTCTTGGCTTAGAACCCTGTTCAAGTTGAAACGGACTCCAAGGAAGTGAGATTGGTGTCTGAGGGGTTTTATTCCAATAGTTTGCTGACTGTAAGCACCAAGAGTCTACACCATAGTCTAGAAAGCAGTTTAGAAAAAAATTGCTTTGCTTTATGCAATGGACTCTTTTGGGTACTAGTAGAAAGATATGTAGATAAGTGCTTCCAATCCTGGCCTGAGTATATGAAGTCAACTTCAATCAATTTATATTATTGACTTAGTGTGATTTTTATTTTCAGTATATGTTCATGCATGTGTGTACCCACATAAATGAACAACGAAAACTAGCACCACTTTTTGCAAAGCAACTTTATCTTATGCCACTATCATTACAGAAATTACAAAACAGGTTAGCGATAAGTTGATTTTATCAATATGGTATTGTTATGAAATATTAGCAGAGTTTTCCTGCATATAGGAAGGGCAGAGACAGGCAATAAAAAGAGCAATAACACAAAAGACAAAAACCTAAAACTCATGGCTTTTGAGTCAGTTCTGACTCAGAGATATTCTACCAACAAAATAGAACTGCTGTAAATCTTCAAAAAACCAGAAAGCCTCACTTTCTCCTTTGCAATAGCTGGGGAGTTTGTGCTGCTAACCTCGCAGCTAGCAATCTCAGGGGTAACTCGCTGTGGCATCAGGGCTCCGCAGAATGATATATAATGCAATTCCTGTTCACCTGTTATGTTTATGGATAACCATCTCATTGCTTTACTACCAACTGCTGCAGATAATCTAATAGAGGCCAGATGGGAAAAGAGTAGGAAAGAATATTTTTAGTACAATTGACTATCTTGTTTTATGACTCACATAGAGCTTACTGGAATTTATATGTTGTATTACATTGTCATGTCTAAAGAAACAGTCCTAGTGACACACACACATATATCAAAGAAATGACTTTATATCTAGAAAAAATTTTAAATTAAGAAGTCCAACTGACGTCCATGGGTCCCTGGTAGTTGGACCCCTCTTCAGACTCACACGGTTGCAGGTCGGTGAGACAGGGAGGTGAGCAAGTACAGGAAGTTCACAGGTAGGTGGGTACAAGGTAGCATGGATCCAAGGTCCGGGGAAACGTGAGGGTGCAGACAGTTCTCTGGTTGACTCCCAGAGCCAGCAGCCTCATGGGAACCACCCCTGCAGGCAGACAGAGATCACCAGAAAGCAAGGAGGACAATGGAGCAGAGAGGAGGAAAAATTACCAGTTTCTCTCTTATAGAAAGGGCACACACCCAGGGAGGCATCAGCAGGCCACCGCCTGCTTGTCAGGTTGAATCCATCCTTATTTCCACACAGCTGACAGCAGATTGTCATAAGATCAAAATATCACATATGGTGTATTTTATATTCTAAAATTTTTTACATTTCATAACTAAATCAAAGTTCATATTAATGACTCTAACCTTCCCAGTTTTTGGCAAGAATGAGCAACAAATAATTCTTTTCAGATTTTCTTATTTACCTCTTTGATTTATATTTTTATACTTTAAATTGATGCTTTTTAAAACTAAATAAGTGATAAAATTAATTCTTTGTTTGATCATATTATATTGCTCAGAGATTTTCTGAAATAAAATTCAATAGTAACTCACTGCCATCAAGTTGATTCCAACACAAAGGACTTATATTTAGCATTCTAGTAGAATTGGAATATAAAATATTTCCTTCTATTTTCTATTGCCGATGGGAAACTGGCACTTGATATTACCAGATACTGTTATCTCAATCCACATTATCACTTTTAATAGGCCATTCATTGTACATATATTTCAAACCATTTTATGAGGAACTAACCTAGACATCATACCATTTCATGGGTCAATTATATCATGTACTATTGTACAATAGCTACCAACATCAGCTTCAAAACCTTTTCATCTTCTTGTATTCCTTGATATCAGCTCCCCTTACAACAACCCCCACCTAATCAATGATACCTTCCCCAGAAACACTTATTCTACTTGTTGTTTCTATAGATTCATCTAGCTGAATTTTCATATACAAAGAAATGAAACCATAAGAAGCATAATAAAGGAGGCTACTCACTATGACAAATACAACAGAGATAAACTCCAAGATTAAATCAAAAAGAGCAGAAAGTGTTCAAGATATGGTCAAGCTCAAAGTATATCAGAGGGGAGGCCAGGTGACAAGGTTGTAAGGGTTCAAGTCATATTTATCATTCCAAAATACTGTAGTCTTCTCTCCAATGAAGGTTATTTCCATTTCCTGAATTGTGATTAAAGGGACATTCCTGGAGCAAATTGTTGTACACCTTTAAGGTGTATTTTTGGTTCTCCACTGTCATTCATAGTCTTCTTCTCACCAGAATCTCACAATTTAAACTCTGATACTGTTCCATACTTAGGATTTGGATTATATAATTTACAATCCCGGGAAGATAATTGTTGGTATGCTTTTGTGATGTGGTTCAATTGATATCTCATTTGGATGGAAGCTTTTTGGGAAACAAGCCTTTAAGATATACCAGACACTATTCTATCTGATAGTCAGGCATACTACCCCCTTATAGTCTCTAAGAGCATTGTTAGCTGTCCCCTCTACAATTAGGAAATGGGTCCCTCCTTTTGCTCTTCCAACAGACATGCACTTGTCTCCTCCCAGACACATCTGTTCCCTTCCTCCCTGTCAGTCTCCCTCATCAGTCTGATAGGAATGTTTGCCAGTCTGAAGGGACCTGGACATACCTTTGCATGGTGACCACTAAGTGTTCATCCTCCCCTTGTCCTTTCTTGAAAATCTTATCTCAGCTGATGTGAGGGCCCCTCCATCAAAGTTGGTCATAATATTTTAATGACAGATTATTTTCCACAAATAGCTTACTAATGATATCACTAAATTCATTCTGATTATGTAGACCAAGGAAATATGTAAGCATTTGGTGGCATCTTTGCTATTTAATCTTGAATTGAAGCATGTTGTTATGCACACAGTCAGTGCTCACCACCCCCTTTAATGTGCAGTCAGAAAGTCTTCAGCTGTCAGTTCCTCACTCAGGGGTGAGACCCATTTCATCCAAGTCTCATCAAAATTGCACACAAATCTTTCAGGATTACATTCATATCAAATTACTGCATATTCTTTCTCAGAGCAACTCAAGTTTAAGGCATATACAAACTTCATGTGGATCAGCCCACACTCAGTCATTCATCATCAAGTGAAATAAAATACTAGTTGTCTGCTTGTTTGTTTTCTAGCACAGTCCCAACTCCAGGATATTATTTTATTTTCCGATAGCTTTATAGACTTTTCATACAAGATGCCTTTGACTATATCTCACGTTTACACTTCATTCTCTGTCCAACTCTGTACACTTCTATGCAATATGGACACACAGGATAAAGCCTGAATGAAGTTCATGATTGTGATACAGAAACTGTGGGGTTGTGGTAGAAATTTGACTCCTCAAAATTGCATGCAAATCTTTTCGGATTGCATTTATATCAAATTGCCGTATGTTCCTTCTTAGAACAACTCAAGTTTAGGGCATATGCAAATTATGGATAGCAGATCTGCCTTGGTCAATATAGTTAGGGATTGGAGATGCACAACATCACTGGTATATCTAAATGCTACAAGAGAGAGAAGAGAAATCTAATTAGTCATTTGTGCAAAACTACCTTATAAATGCAAGAAGTCGGCTTCTTAAGATTGACCTATTTCAACTTCAGTTAGCACCAGAGTCCAACAGATCTATAGTATTTTACAGTCTTATAAAGATAAATTAGCATTCAAGGGCTTTTCCTTTCCAGGTTTCTATGGCAACCCTTGTACCGCATACTCATTAGAAAGAAGTTCTGTTTAATTGATCTACTAATGTATTGCTTAATAGTAACTGTTAAGCAGTCTTTTGTTTCCAGGTCATATTTAGGGTTCACGTATTTGCATAAAAGCATTTCGTTAGCTGAAACCAATCATTACTAGTAATTTTCTTTCTTCAGTTTAAAATAACTAAACCCTCATTGAGGTTATCTGAATAGCAAATATTTATATCTTAGAGAATAGGTTTTCTGTATGAGCTTGGCTGGCTTTGTTTCTGTGAGCAGCAAGAAAATTACAGAGCTGGAAAATGTTAATCAGTGAAGACAAAAAGAAGGTGTCTTTTTCCCCAGTTGAAATGCAAATTTACAGTGACGCTAACTATAGGCCATATCCAATATTTGATGACAAAGTTGTAATGGATAAATATAATTTAGAATGCACAGTAGTTATCCACTGTATAACATTCACTAATTAGAATTTTCATATGATCCATTCAGTGCAATCGAGACACTTTTAACTGAGCTGTTCTTGTACTTCAAGTCATTCCAAAGTACCAAGCATAAAAATACACTTGTCAGGAGTTTTAAATTGGACTGGAAACTATGTCTTTATGTTAATTGGGGGTGTGGCACTGGGCAAGGAGCTAGCATCTGTTGGAATACAGCACCAAGTATATTCTAAGCCCTAGACTTGGAACTTGAAATATGATCAGCCATTCAGCTACCATAAGCATCATTTTCATTATAGAGACAAAAAGTTGAGAATTTCAGAAAATGTTACATATTCTCTTGTGTCCATTCAATTAATTTTTAGTAGACATATACTTTGTAGCAACAGCTGGTAAACTTCAAATCTTAAATTCTGAATTCGTTAAATTCTAACTTCGGAGCCCTATAACCTTAAAAAAGTCATTAAACAAATATCTCAATGTTTTTTATATGCCTGGCAGGTCCTGGGCAGTGTGACATAATGTGAAATCCAGTGCAATTATTATATTTATTGTTGGACTAGATTTTATACTTTGTCATTAAATCCTATTCTATTTGAGTTGTGATTTCCATAGCTGAATGTTTATTTTATGCCAAAAAGAATAGCAAAATTATCACTGATTCATTCTATTGGTAGGGAGATTAATAGTAGTTATTTCTCCAGCATTCTCAGTTGTCATCACTTATATTTCTGTCATCTTTAAAAATATTCTAGTTCCTGATATCATCAGCTATATAAAGGGGCTTCAAATAGTTTCAGGACAAATGGGATTAAAGGACAACATAATTTTCTTTTTGAAATCTCTTGTATTTATAATTGTCCAGGACACTTTAATTCTATAAAACAAGAGTTGCCTAGAAGAAACTGCTTACTGAAAGAAGAAGAAGCTGTAGAGTATGATCACTGTATTTAAATTTTTTTGTGGTCAAATACCTATCCTTTAGCTGACCAAATTAGAACAGATTGTTTGATTCATTTTGTCCATAAGATGGCATAATCAATATGAGTTATCAAAGCACCCAGAACACTTTACAGATTCCACAATCATATTTTTTTTTCATGTCTGTTACCATTACCTTCAATAGTAGAATTTTAGTTTTAGAAAGAAATGCAATAATTTATTTCCTATGAATGAAGAAATCCATCACCATTTATTTGCAAGGCTGACATGACTTGAATGTTGCTGTGAAGTTGGAAACTTTAGCACTTGAATTCCAAATACCAGCAAGGAATTTAAAAAGTCAGCATGGTGAACAGATTCCAGTATGGTTTCCAGACAGTATGGTTTCTAGATTAAAGCAGACTAGGGAGAAGGCCTTGGTGGTATATTCCCGAAGATAAAGAAACAGCTAAGAAAAACTTTTGAAGAGAAGAAATATCATGCAGAAAGGCAAGACTCTTAAGTTGGAAGGCATTTAAAGTGGGACTGGCGAAGAGCTGCCTCCTCAAAGCAGAGTCCACATGACGTCAGCAAAGTGCGCGAAACCTTTACCATGTGGTGCGACTCAAAGTAAGAAGGAGGAGCCACAAATAATTGCAACATGGGAATTACTTAATAGGAATTGTGGAACTTGAAAGTTGTCTATAGTCAATGGGACACAATATGATCAATATCCTAGGCAATAAGGAATGGAAATGGACTTGTATATAAAATAAAATTCTTATTCTCTAAAAGAAACATATAATAATTAATTTTGGCCAAGTAACTTCAATTTTGTTTTCATGGAGCTTATACAATCTCTGAGAGGCAGATATTACTCACATAGATATTACATAGTAATTACCAGACATTAAATCATTAAATTCTGAAGATGGAATATTCAAGATGTTCTGAGAAAGTGCAGGTTAGAGGTGCAAATATCAACTGATTTCATGTGAAAGTGAAGAGTGACTAGTAGAGAAAGATGCTATGCAGGTTAAGGACATTTTAATACTAAAAGAATCACATATGAAGAGACATCTAATAGTTTTTCTGGAGCTTTGACTGTGGTTTCTAATTTTGGAAACGTTGCCATTGAGTGCCTGAACACTGCTAATCACTGATTAGTTTGGCACTCCAATGCCTTCCCACAATCTCAGACTCCTAGAGCAGTACTCCTTCCATGCTGCCTGCCTTCAAGAGATCCCTTGTATTGATCACGTATTTTTGCTGATCATCTTCATGACACTAGAAAATTTACCAGGGTCTCTCCTCTTATTTTCTTACATTGATAATGGTGAATTAAATTAATTATAAAGCCTATGTTTTGATTTGGATAGCTAGAGGAATATTATTAAGAAAGATTATTAATATTACTGAGAATTAATTGTGGAGTCCTTTAAGATTTATTTAAAACAGAAGATGTATTTACTGGAGGAAACAGTAAAAATAAAGAAACTAAAGGCAAAAAAGGTGAGTAGAGATGAAGTAAAAAATAAGCTTAATTTAAAAATAACACTAAAACAAAATCCTTTATAATATTTTTGCTTGAAAATCAAAAGTCATGATATTTTCAATTAAACTGACATAAAGCAACTAGCTTTATTTCAAAGTAATGGCGTCCATGATGTGTGGTGTGCGTAGGAACGGGAGGTTGGAGAGAAAATTGGCAATGTGTACATCAAAACAGAGATAGAATCATCTTTCGTTAGTCAAGACTAATTCACAATGAAAATTCAGCTTTCAAAAAAACAATAATGAGTTACCTTACAAAAAAAAAATAAGCAAACCAATATTTGATCTGGTTCCTGAGAAAGAGTGTTGGGATCCTCTGAATAAGGTATATGCCTTCTCTTTTGCTGTGAGGTGTCATCTCCTGGGTTCTGACTCACAGTGACCCTAAATATGAACACTAGAGTGAAAGCCTCCCCATGCCGCATCATCCTCCCACTGGTTCTTTTGTTTGAGCCTGTTGTTACAATCACTGTATCATTCCATCTCATTGAGAAACTTCCTCTTTTTTCTCTGTCCCTATACTTTACCAAATATGATGTCCTTTTCCAGAACTGGTTTCTCATGACAACATGGTCCAAAGTACCATATTTTTCAGACCATAAGATGCACCCAATCATGAGACACACCCATGTTTTAGAACAGGAAAACGATAAAAAATATTTTGAACCAAAGAGTACCAATATACTAACGAGTTCTGAAACATTACACCTTTGGACTATAAGATGCACCCTCATTTTTTGCTCACCTTGGAGGTTGTGGCGGTCATGTGTTTATGTTAATTTTATGATTGAAATGTAGGGCTGGAGTCTAACCTGCTACTCTGGAGACAGCCATTGAATAGCCAATGAGGCCTCGGTGTGCACATGGCTTTCTCCTGAGACTTCTGGGAAATCTCAGGATATTTCCCTCATGGAGATGAGAAGCTATCTCCCTGGTTGTTGGGAGTTAGTCTCAGAGACAATGAATCACAGACAAGACAAGATGGCAGAGTCCAAGAAGCTGGAGGAGCCAGTGGAGAGACCACACGGCTTTGACCTGATGGAGCCAGACCTCTGAAGCTAGAGCAGCTACATGGAGACCTCTGCCGACAATGAGTTGCTTCTGCTGTTGATTGACTCTTAGCCCTGGAAGCGAGGAGCCATGGGGAGACCCCTGGCAGCGGCAGGATTCTGCACCCACTGACCTGTGACTGCGTGAGTCGGAAGGAGACTTTATAGACTGATTTTGGGTGTATGAGTTAATATCGGATTTATGACAATGCCCTGTTCCTCTTGTATGTAAACCTTTTCCTTATATCTATATGTGTGTCTATGAAATTTGTTGCCCTAGTCTACCTGGACTAACACAGAGGTAAAAAAACCTTGTGTCTTATGGTCCAAAAAATATGTTCCATGAAATGAAGTCTTACCATCCTTGCCCGTGGTAGTTACATAGTCTGTTGTCAATTTGAGACTTAGGAGTGAGACCTGGCAATCAGGTCTCAGCTTGAGAACCTCATTTGGAGATGCTAAGGAGATAACTAGCTCACCAAAGGCAGGACACGGACATGCTCCCTGCAAGACATTTCTGTGGAGAAGACACATGGAGCTACACTAGAGTCCTGGTGCTGAAGAGGCAATTGGAGAAGCTCCCAAAACTGAGATGCTTCTACTGTCACTGGATCCACAAGACTTTCTACTCACTGTCCTGTGATTGTCCTGCATTTGGCAACATTGCATGTGTTCTGTGAGTCTGAAGAGAATTTTATACATTGTTATCAGACACATAGTTAAATATCAGACTTCTGGACTTGATTTGGACCGGGCTCAGATGTTTTCTCAATATTCAATTGCTCTTGTACATAAAACTTTTTCTTGTACCCATGTGAATTTGTCTCTCTAGTCTGCACAGGCTAGCACATTGCCTCTAAGGAATATACTGCTCTATGTCTTCTAAGATACACCTGCTCTTTTGGCAGCCTTTGCAACTAACATCCAGAGAAAATATTTTCCTATCCCATATACATATCGACACCTATAAATAAGGATGCTCAGAAAATAGTGCCTTCAAGGGCTGCCAGGCTTGCCAAGTTAGGGTGATATGATCTTTGGGGAAATGTAGAAATGCTACTTTGAGAACCATCCCTGACACCACCCATTTATTACTTACTTACGGCATTCTGGGTTTGTCTTCTTTAGCTGCAGTAAAATTTAAATGATAAGTTTAGTGTTTTCTGTGAGATTTTCTGATGAATAATCAACTGCAATGGAGTATTGAAAGCAAGGATTTTAAAGTTTGATTTTCCAGGGGAGGCCGCTAAATTTATGAGTGGTGTCCTGAAAAGGTCCTAAAATAATCTCCCATTTTCAGTTAGCAAATAAGAATTATGAGGACTGTATGGACTACAGAGTTTGGGGCTTGCATCTTTTTGGCCTATTTGCTGTCTGAAGGAGAATATTCTTGAAATTTGTGATATCTGATGTAGCTCAGTAGCTCAAGGCATAGAGAGGGGCAGGCACATGGGTGGCTGTTTTCACAGATGACTGATAAGTGGAAACACATAAATTTGGTTAAGCTTCACATGTTAAAAAGCGGATGTAGGGCTGAGCCCCAGTGGCGTAAGTGGTTGAGTGCGGAACTGCAGCCCGCGGGCTTGGCAGTTCAAATCCAGCGGTGGCTCTCAGGAGCCGCACTGGGTAGCACCCATGACCACCAGAGGCAGTGATGCCCACGAAAAAGAAAAAAAAAAAGAGGATGTATGTCACTTTGGGGGCTATAACACATTTTAGGTTCGAGATCTCTGTCTGAATTTTTGGAAGGCAATAACAGAAGCAACGTAGTCTATGGAGGAGAGTTTATTAGAGGAAAGCAGTCAGTTCACACCAGAGGTCAAGGGAAGGAACAAAAAAAGCAACTACATTGAAATGATGCGATTGTGAGACAGAGTAGTTGGTGGGCTTCCTGGTCCATGAATATAGAAGCCGATTGTTCATGTGCCCAAGAGACTGCGGACCAGAGACACTTGTCTGCTGGACAAGAAGAGGTAGCTCTGTATACCAATGTCTATATCCCTACTGCTCGCTATTTTTCATTGGTGATAACCTATTGAATCCCCTACCAAATGCCCCCACATGTATTGTCTGTGAATTCTGTATGGCCATTACAAAGAACTTTTGAGCCCAGGATAAGCATCCAGTGCCTTGGGAGAAAGCTTCTTGACAGAATAGATAAAGGGTGGTGCATGCAGACATGCCCTACCTCTGACTGGGGCAATAGGGAAAAATACAGAAATCAGATATGGAGCTCCATGTTGCTAGCTTTTAGTTGCCATCCAGTAAATTCTAATCCATTGTGACGACACCACAGAAAGAAACATCGCCTGGTCCTGCACAATCCTCACAATTGTTCCCAGGCCTGCGACCTTTTTATGACCTCTTTGTAAATCTATCTGAGTGTCTGCCTCTTTTGCATAACCTTTCTACTTTCTCAACATGATCTCCTTCTTCAGGCATTGGTCTCCCCTGAAAATACCTTGCCATCTGGCCGCCAAGAAGTAAGCTGGCCACACATCTTCTCAGACAGACTGATGTGTCCTTTTATCAGTTCCAGTATGTCCAGTTTTCTCCTCCAGCACCACCACTCAAATGCACCAAATATTCAGCCTTCCTGTTTTAACATCCAATATCTAACATTTACATGCATCTGAAGCAATAGGAAATACTGTGGCCTAGGTCTGGTGCACGTTAGTTCTCAAAGGAGCATCCTAGCTTTTAACTACCCAAAAGAGTCCGTGGAAGGATTGCGTAAGGATTTACCTAAGGAAACTTATCTTTTGGTCCCTTGACTTCTGCTTCCATGAGCATCGATCATGGATCCAAGCAAGGCAAACTCCTGGACAGCCACAATAGTTTCTCCATTTCGTGATGTTACATACTTATCCAGTTATGAGGTTTTTAGTCTTCTTTGCATTGAGTTGTAATCCCTAATATTCATCAGTGAGTGCAATTGAAATGGTGTCAAATGAAAGAGAGTTTATTCAGGACTGTGCTGTGCTTTATCCAAGGTACGATATTTTAAATAAACCTGATATGCATATAGATGTCAGACAATGTATAAGGACCATTCAAGAATTGATTTGTATTATACTATTGGTGAAGAATATTGAATGGATTTCCAAGAGACCAAACTCAAAGCTCCTTAGAAGCAAGAATGGGATAACATCATTTTCGGTAATTTGGACCCATTATCTAGTTTCAGTAGAGAGGCAGTTTACTTGGTTTGGTCACAAGTCAGCTAAAAAGAAGAAAACCACTTAAAAGGTAGTACCTCAGTTGTAATTATAAACTTAGACATCTTTGTAAAGTAGCATTCATTAGAGAAACAAAAGGAGAACATATGTGATTAGATAGGTAGATAAGTTTATATAGTAAGAAGGAATACATAGACTAATTAGTCTACATAGCAGTACAGAGGACAAAATTTAACTCACTTTCAAGGAACAGTTAATGTACTAAAGGTCCTTTAATCCTCAAAATTCATTGGATCAAAGTCAAGGAAGTAGATAGTGGAGTCTTCCCTCAGTTAAGATGGGTAGAGGAGGCCTGCAGGCAGCAGGCAGCAGGGTGGGACAGCAACAGCATGTCTCGTGAGCCTCGAACTCTAGCAATGCTTGGCAAGGTGGAATGATCCACGAGTTGGTTCAGTCCACAGGTTGGGTGGTACAGAGTTCAGTCAAAGGACTAGCTCAAGCAGCAGCATACCAGTCTGATGACCAGGGAGAAAGAGAGATGGAAAGCTGACTCGAGAACACATTTATCTCAAGCTCCAACCTGATCAAATTCCACCTGCATGTTTCTATAAAGGCTGAGTTGGCACAATCAACCTAACTCTCACACATACCTATGACTATGAGGATGACCAAGAACCTGGTAGTATCTCATTCTGCTGTACAAATGGTCTCTGTGAGTCAGATATCAATCCATGGCGCCAAGCTAGATCAATAAGGACCGTCATAAAAATGTTTTTGTACACTAAATAATGTAGGTGATTTGTTCATAATCTTGATTTTAAGGCCAGTCTTATAGAAATATTTATTTGTTTGAATAATCACAGTTTCAGGGATTTAAGACATCAATAATTCTAAGAGCCAATATGTCATCTAAGGTACAAATAAAGGGAAATTCTAGGACACAATTAAAGAGAACACCATGGGGGAAATATCGTGATATTTCCCAGATGTTTCAGGAGAAAGCCATGCCCACACAGAGGCATCATTGGTTACTCAGTGGCTATCTCCAGATTAACAGGCTAGACTCCACCCCTACATCACAATAACATAAGCACATGACTGCCACATAATTTACTATCCTTTTCCTTAGCACTATAAAATTTTAATTTTCTTAAAACTTCTCCACAATAGCCCAGTGTTCTTTAAGGAATTCTATCAAGATCACTTCCTAGACAGCACTAAAATCAGCAGTCCTACCATCTGGGCTGATTTTATTTTTGCTTTCAGTTTAACTGTCCAAGCAAGTTCCCTGGGAAACCACTGTTGATTGGACCTTTGTTTGAAGGCATATCAATGGGACTAAGGCAAGTGTATTAGGTCTAATACCTAATTTATCAAGCTTATAAAGTAACTCACTTATTTTCTAATATAAATGTGCTAGTGGGTTTGGTCAAAGCACTTCAATTTCTGGAAATAATTACACTTTGCATTTAAATTCAAATGATTATTGACTTAGAGATGGTTTATTCAAAAAGAAATGGAAATAAACCTTTCAAATATCTATCTCCTATTCTAGCTCAAAATACAATAATCTATATTCCAGGAATTATATCATCTAACCGTTCACAACTACCAGTTATTTACTTATCTAGCACATTTTAAAAATGTTATTCTTGAAACTTCTGCATTGAAAAAAAAGAAATAAAAGGAAATAAATGAATATCCTTTAGACATTTTATTCATATTTTTCCAGTAAAAAGTATACAAAAAAATGAAGGAAGTTTATAATATGTTTCAATTTTCTTGATTATTTAAAAGCTTTTCCAAAAATATGTTTTCAAAACCTTTTAACAATTACTAGAACTTCACATACTTTTAAACTAAATCTACTGTTTCACTTTTTTATAATTTTTCTGATTGCTTTCAAGTATACTATTTAAAATATTCTTAATTTAATATGTTACTTATAGTGGCTTGGGAACATGAATATGTTATGGAAGCCTAAAATAACTTGTATTTAAAATTGTTAAAATCAGTATTATAAATATAAGATAAAAATATACACATAATTATTGATTTTTTTATATTCTATATACATAATTTCATTAAGTTATTGTGACCAATTAAAAAATAATCAACATATTAAAATATGAAGAAAGTAAAGTAGATATCACCCAAATTTTCTTATTTTAGATCCTTGGAGATGCATTGTTTGCATGAAATAATTATTTGATATGATTTTTATCAATATCACATACGCAACAGTAGCTCAAACGAGAAGTTTAATCTCTTTTTTGGCATCACTGCCCTCTGGTGGGAATGGGAGGCCCATACTTGCTCCTGGAGAGCTGCTGCTGAATTTGAACCACCAAGCCAGTGGGCCGCTGTCCCGCACTCAACCACTATGCCACTGTGTCTCAGCAGAGAAGTTTAATTTTTTAAAAGATGTATGGTCTTACCTTCAGAGTTTGCGATTCTTACCATTGTATAGAAAACATAAGGAATTTTGGTCTTAAAACATTTAAAAATAGGTGAACATAATCTTTGAATTTTCTAATTCTTAATTTTTTAGAGCTCACCATTCAGAGAAGAGTCCATTGAAAGCTGAAGTTCTTAAAATATATTTTACCTCAGCCTCCCATCCCTTCCCCACCATCCTTGCTCCCCACTCCCCCACCAACTCTCAATATTCCATAAATTACTGTTTTGTCATAACTTACACTGTTTGATGTCTCTAGCTGGATGCAAAGGTGGAGGTTCAGAGAGCGATGACAGCTGCAGGCATGTGAAGAAGCAGGACACAATATATGTATTTATGTATTATGAGAAATGATGTATAAGCCCCCAATAAAATGATTAAGCATGAAAAAAATAGATAAATAAAAAATATATATTTTACTATAAAAGACTATATTCAGATTATAAAATTTACATCAGTAAAAGAGCACTAAATGAAAAGCAAATTCCTTTCCCATTTCCCTTAGTCTTATTCTTCAAGAGTATCTATTGTCAATAGTGCTTCTACAGTTCTTTTAAAGTGTTTAAATCAGACAGAAAAATTGACTGAACTCTATTTGTTAAGATCTAGATTAGAATTTTGGGTGTTTAATTTATATCAAGGTTTGCAATTTGATTAAAAGAAAATGCCAGAATTCGTGATGTCCTTTTGCTCTGGACTTTTGCATCTCCACTTTGTGCCTCTACTTTCTTGATATGATTTTTTTAAATTATTGCTATTATATGTATAGATTACTTGGAAGGCTTGGATTAGCTAGTGTCATGAATTCACTAATGATAAAAAAGTTACTCTAATTTACCAGTAGCCATCCTTCATTTTCCATGCTGTGGCTGCCTGCATGTTCCTATGATACTGAAAACTATAATACGTGCTTTCAAATGCCGTCAGGGTCAACCATAGTGGGAATTTATTAATGTGGCTTCCAGACAAACACAGACTGAGAAGAATGATCTGATGATCTACTTATGAAAATATTGGCCAACAAAAATCTTATGGACAGCAAAGAAAAATTATTTGATTTAAAAGGGGGTACTACCCCCCCCCCTCAAAAAAAAAGAAACAAAAACAGGAAAAAGCTCCACTGGGCATCAAGTATCTTGCTCAGAGTTCATGGTCATGCACTCAGTGTCGTCACCTGGGAAGGTTTTTTGTGGTTACAGTGATTTTTTTTTTCAAAGCTCACTTGTTTGTGATGGCCAATTTAAGAGAACAGCATTTTGTTTCCTGCTCAGGAAAAGTGCCACAAAAACTATTGTGATGTTGAGCACAGTTTACAAGGACAACACTGTAAGAAATTCAAGTGTTCAAATGGTTTTCTCATTTCAAAAAAGGTGAAATGTCAGTTGATGATACCCTGCCTTCTGGATATCTGTCAACTTCCTGAATAGATGAAAATGTCAACAAAACTTGTGCACTTGTATTGGAAGACCAGGGATGGATCACTGAACACATGGGGAAGTTATATGGACTCTGTTGGAGCTTAGTTCAGTGAATTCTAATGGAATTTTTGGGAATGAGAAAGGTCACCATGAAATTTGTGCTTTGGACTGTGATTGACCATGAAAAAGTGTAGAGTGGAAAAATGCAATGCTTTGAAAAAACTGCTCGTAAACCTCCCAGACATTGTTTTTCAGGGCTATTACTGGTGACAAGACATGGTGCTATTCTTACGACCCGAAAGCAAGCATCAATAAAGCCAGTGAAAAACAGCATCATCACTTTGCCCATTAAAAGCTCTAGTACGGCTGAGCTCCGGTGGCAATAGTGGTTGAGTGCAGGACTACAGCCCACTGGCTTGGCAGTTCAAATTCAGCAGCAGCTCTCCAAGAGCAAAGCTAGGCCTCCCCCTTCCACCAGAGGGCAGTGATGTAAAAAAAAAAACCCTAAAAAACAGAAACAACTCCAGTACATTTGGAATGCATTCCACTGGGTCAGGCTGTAAATCAAGCTTTCTATTTAGAGGTTCTGAAAAGATTGTGTAACAGTGAGTGACAATAAACGTCTTCATTTGTGGCATACAGGGGACCGGTTTTGCCACCATGGCAATGTTCAGGTATACACAGCCATAGCAATGTGCCAGTTTTGGCATAAAACAGCATGCCTCTCTTGCCCCACACACCTTACCCAACTCCATGTGACACCTTTTGTTTCCACACAATGAAGAGGGACATGATAGGACAGTGATTTAATGACATAGAAGAGGTGAAAGAAACAAAAGCAAAATGAGGGAGATGCTGTCATCCATCCTAACAGATGTGTTTGAAAAATATTTCCAAGCATGGAGCTGCATATTTGACAAATGTATAAAGTATTATGGGGAGTACTTTGAAGGGGATAAAACAGTTTTGTAAAAATTAAAAATATAGCTTTAAAAAATTCTTGTGTTTTTTTGCATACCCTTTTTAGTAACAGAATAAGAGCCATTTCGCTTGGCAGCCACTCAAGCTCCACCTGGGACTAGTGGATTCCTTGAAGCAGTCAAATGTATGGTGTGGATGAAGGAAAGCTTCATATGTCTCCCTTGCTGATGTAGCACAAATGAAAATGAGTAGGAGCAGTTGTACACATTCATAAATAATGAGAACATGCAAAGTATGACTCCAGGAAAACTCAAAATTCTCAAAAATGAAATGAGACACTTGAAGATCAGTAGCCTAGGCATTAGTGGCAGAAATTGACTGGTTGTTTTGAATAGAACGTTTACATGGTCTGCTATGTTGAGTATGACAAATTGAAGAGGATTTACATTAGATTCATTGTCAAAAAGAATATTTTAAAAGTAGGCTCATGTCCAACACTGTCAATGATAGGGTGAGCTCTGATGGTATAATTGCTACACGTTAGGCTGATAACTATGGAAATTTTGGACTTGATGGAAGTGAGTTTATGTTTTTGTTTGTTTTGATCAATAATAGCATTCATATGACTATAAGAAAGATAAGTTTTATAACTTACAAGCTAGCTATTAATGCAAAAGTTTAATATATTGAAGATTTTTAATATATTAAAGCTTAAAATAGATCAAATATAAAATCTAGATGAACTCACAATCACTGATGATTAGAATGTGAAGGAGGAAACAAAGAAAACAATCAGTATTTGGAAAATATGTCCCTGGTATTGAAATGAAGCAGAAGATAATATTATGTATGACCAAAAACCAACAACGTATTGGTTGGATACATTTTTCAACAACATTATTGCTAACAATACACATGAACTTCATCAAATAGAATAAATAAGAATCAGATAGACTATAACTGTGTAAGAGATGATGGAGGAGCTAAATATCACTAGGATACAGCTGATTAAATTGCTTGTATGTATTTTGAAGTAGAAGTTGAGGATGCTTTTTTAAATGATGAGAGCCTAAGTATGACCTCATTAATATCCCAACTGAGTTTAGGCAGCTCCACAAGAAAAGATTTCATGCCCTGAATACTTATGAGTGAAGATCAGGAGTCTTTTATGATGAGTGTGGTAGATCTTTAGAGACAGGTAAAAAAGACAAAATGAAGATAGTTGACAAAAATACTCTGAATCTTGCTGTAAAACATAAAAAATGCTGAACATTTTTCAAAGGGCAGTTCAAAAGTCAAAAAGAAAATATCTTAATACCCACCTTATAAAAACAAAATAGAAGAACACATTGACATTTTGCAATCTGTAAGAACTAAAGTAAATACTCAAGATGAGCTCAAACCTGATAGATTCTATGGGTCAAAAATTGAAAGAGACATGCATAATAAAAAGGAGATGGTAACAGTATATAGTCATTGTCTCTAAAAGAAATTGTTGATATGCAAAATTCATGTCATAAGGTAGGATAGGATTAAAAGTCAATAATAATTGAAGGAAGAAGTCCAAGCTGCACTGATGGCATTGGAGGAAATCTAGGCTCCAGGAATTGAAACATTCCACTTGAATTTTTTTAACAGATGCTGTGCAGTGACACAGTCTTTCTTTTGATGGCACCAATTAGTCATAACCACACTATGATCGTTGATTTAAGAAGACTGTAAGCTTAAAGGTAGAATCAAGGAAAAGAGTTAAAAAAAAACCCAGGAAGATACACTGGAAAATTACTGCAGCATTTTGATGGGATAAGAAAGACAGAGAATTCATCATATACTGAATGTCTTTGTAAAATAATCCTAAAATATTTTGATTTCTTCTGTTGAATTGGAGTGGACTACTTGAGAAATAGAAAAGCCAGGAACAGATGTGGGTCCACCACCCTAAGAGTGATGGATAGAGTTGTCATTTGTTAGTAAGAAAAAAATGTGGCAAGAACAGGAGTGAAGTGAACTGAAAATTTGGTGTTGGACATGCTAAATTACATGCCTGTTAGACATTTCTTTTGACATGACAAATCCCCACAAAGTTAGCAGCTTTATTCAACATCCGTTGATTACTTCATAGTGTTCATAGTTTAAAAGTCTATGCAAGTTATGTGGCTTGTTTTTGGATCATGAGTGTTATAAGATCAAAATGAAAGTACAGCAAGCTGCTGGTCCTTTTTGAAGGCTCTAGATAAAATCTGCTCTGAAGATAATTCAGAGAGTTAGCATAATCAAGTTCCTTGTGATTATGAAACTCTTTCTTTGTTCAACATCAGCTTGAACTCATTGTTAATTCTGAGAAGCCTATCTCTGATTTCTTAAGATGGAATATTAGAACTCAAAACCTAGAATTGTAAATCAAATACTGTTCATTCTTGAAATTTTTCCAAATCTCCTTTTGTTACAAATCTGATTAACAAAAATGCCTCAGCTTGTAGGGTAAATTTACACTCACCTGGATTATCAACCAGGATAATGGTCCTGCATAGAAGTTATAATCTTAGATCTTAACCCAAACGCCATCAGTTGAAACCAACCAACTTCTTATTTTTAAAATGATTTTGTTGGGGGCTCATACAACTCTTATCACAATACATCCACCCATTGATTTTAGGTCAAGCACATTTGTACATTTGCTGCCTTCATCATTCTCAAAATATTTGTTGTACTTAAACCCTTGGTATCAGCTCATTTACCCCCTCCTTTCCTAGGCCCCTTCCTCATGAATCCTTGATAATTTATACATTATTATTTTTGTCATATTTTACACTGTCCAATGTCTTCCTTCACTAACTTCCCTGTTGTCCATACCCCAGGGAGGAGATTATATGTAGAACTTGATAATCAGTTCCCCCCTTCTACTCAACACTCCCTCCATGAGTCTTCTACTCTTGGAAAGGGGTACAGCCTCAGAAACCTCACAAGGGCAGTTCTCCCTCGTGCTATAGATTGACCATGAGTTTGCATCGACAGGATGGCAGTGAGTCTTGTTCCCTCCTTTGCTTGGTTTTTACCTTGAAGGCACACTAATGAGGTAGCATTGTGAGAACTTTTCTGCAGCCTTCCAGCAATAGAACTACTTGTTTAAACACTGGTTTATGTATTTGCTTGTTTGGTTTCAGTAAAACTCTGATGTCCAAATTGGGCTTCTATTAGCATACTTATTGACTACCTTTGTACTCTATGACACTCCTTTGCAAGCATTTAGCAATATTGATATTGAGAAGAATTTCCTGGTTACCAACCAACTTCTTTCAGAAGAAAAACATGACATTATGCTTTTGAAATATTTATAGCTTTTGAAACTCTAATGGGCAGTTCTCCTTTGTCATACAGGATTTCTGTGTTTCATAATTTGCCCAATATTACCATGCTTGTTTGATTTTTTTGTTTGCAGATTGAGAGTTTGAACTTAAATTCTTGAAACTGTGTTGATAAACTCAAAATAAATGGTGAGGAAATTAAAACTGTCAAGGTTTTACTCGGATAAATAGCAACATGAAAATGTCACACAAAATTCATATGGCATATTGAATATTATATTAGGCAAACTTGTTGCATAAAATTTAAATAGTATACTTTTAGAGTGTGACTTTGATAACTAAAATGTGCTTGGCCCAGCTTATGGTGTTTTCAACTCGACACTTTTCATGCATACAAAAGCTAGAAAATAAATAAGGAAATTGAAGCAGAATTGGCACATTTGAAATGTGACTTTAACAAAATGGTAATGAGAATTTTGTATACTTCTAAAAGAAAAAACAAATCCATATTATAAGAAATAGAACTAGAATGCTACTGACATATTAGGATAGCAAGATTTCTACCTGTTTGTTTTGGACGTGGTATCAGAAAGCACCAACCACTTAAAAAATGGAATAATTTTGAAAATGTAGAATAGAGGGTCATCAGAAATGAAAAGACGTCTTAATGAGATGTATTGACTCAATAGCTATGCCAATGAAACAAAACATACCAATAATCATGAAGATGACTTAGGACTAAGATATGTTCTGTCCTTGTACAAAAGTCATAATACAAAACTCAATTGCAACCATTCAATTCTGTGTCAGGCCATGTCAGGCCACATATTTATCAAAGTGACATCTTTGCTCTGCAACACATTAAAGAGATATTGTCTAGCATTTGTCTCTATGCAGTTTGTCATTTTGTTTCTTTTCTGCTGTGTTCATGAACATTGATTGTTGGTTCAAGCAAGTTGAACCTTAAAAAATTTTTATTGGGGGCCTGTACAACTCTTATCAATCCATGTAATCAAAACTAACTGTTCTTGGATTGGGGTCAAAGTTCAGTAGGACCCCAGAATCCATGGACATGCACGAAGTAGGTTCATTTTGGCTGCAGTAATATGATAATATCCAAACCCCCTTAGACCAACTACACCAATAACTACAACAGACCAACCAGGAAACACACAAACCTAAAAATACCCCAAAAGCTTAAAGTCAGGAAACCAAAGTCCCGTAGAAACAAAAATTAAGACATGTCAACCACCACCCTGGAGGATAAGGCAATTGCACTGATAGCATCATCAAATTTTCCAATAACAGCACTCCAGACATGGTCAGTATGAGGCGTTCATGTGAGTCAGTAGCTGCCTTGATCAATAATCTATGAGTTGTTGCCAATACAATTCAATTTCCCATTCAATCATTCTTTGCTTACTGCAGATTCCTTAGCAGCAGATTGAAACATGTCAGGTCACAGCAAAGAGGGCATCAAAGTACTAAGTATGTGGCAATTCTGGGTACCTTTCCATTGGACATGCACCAAGCTGGGGATCCCCACCAATGTTCAATGAGCGCCACTTCCACAGTCCTGGATTGGCCACTCTGCTTCCTCTCCCATCCAAATATCGCAGCTGTCAGTCCAAGGGTTCAGACAACGCTGAGGCAGGGCTCAGTTCCTTCAGTCCTTTTGTTGTAAACCCTAGATTATGTCAGGCTGTCTGCAAGGTCAGCTTCTGTGATAATCCTGGTGCTTAATTCATAGTGGGGTTCACCAAAACTTGGGTAGAAACATACTCATAGTCAACTGTCTACCCTGGAACCTAAAATCCACTGTCCCCCTACCTTTGCTACTGTCATTGTTTAGCCTCCCTTCCTGTTGTGATGTTAGGTCTTCTTTCTAGTCATGCACCATACTCACCAACACAATTATCAGTGTCTCCTCCAAAATGTCGATGGTTCCATCCCCTGATCTTAGCTTATTTTTCTGGTATGATTCTCTTTCCATTCCTGAGGTGAGCCCTTTGATTTGCACCAGTCTTGTCTCGATGCTGCATACCCTCAAGTGGATGGTCATCTCTCATTTCCCCCTACTAAAGGAGCTACCCCAGACAAAATGAGGTCTCCTCTTTCACCTTGGCTCTTCTGAAGTCTGCAAAAAGGAAGTGATATATGTTTCATGACCAGTTGGGAGCCTGCTCAACTTTTGTTTAGAAATTGGTTCCTAAGCTTTGTGTAGTTGGTGTTCTTGTTTTTTTTTTTTTTTTTTTTTTTTACAGTGGCAGGCTCATATAATCCTGTCCTTTTGTAATTGACTTCATGCAGCATAATGGTTTTCAGGCCCTTCCATGTCAAGTCATTCTTCATGCTTTGATCATGGATTATTAGGGATACAAGGTATTCCATTGTGTATATGTGCCATAGTGTCTTTATCCATTCTTCCACAGGTGTGTATTTGGACTGCTTCCATTTTCTTGCTACTGACAACTGTGCTGCTATGAACATGGGAGAGCACACCTCCACTTGTTGTTGTCTCTCATTTCTTTATGGTGCATGTCTAATAGTGACCTTGCTAGATCATCTGGGATGTCAATTCCAAGTTATTTTCATTACCATTATATTGTTTTCCACTGTAGCTGTATGTATGTACAAGTCCACGAAAAGTGTATAGGAGTTTCACTATCTCTACTTTTTCTCCTGCATGAGTGGTTATCTGTTGTGGGTTTTTTTTTGACGGGGGTGGCAGGGCTAGCATTGTTGGTGTAAAGTGAATCTCAGTGTGGTTTCAATTTGTCTCTTACTGAGAGCTATTGATTGTGAGCATTTTCCCATGTATTTGCTAATCATTTATTCTTTTTTCTTGGTGAATTATCTGTTAATATGTCTTTTTCCCATTTCTTAATTGAGTCTCTTGTTAGGTATTTACTGAGGTGCTGTAGAATTATGCCTATTTTGGTAATTAGTGATTTGTTTGCTATGTCATTGGTAAAAGGTTTTCCCCAAATTTAGGCGCTATTGTTCACTATTCTCATGAAGTCTTTTGATGTATATGATCGATGTGATTTCAGTGTGTGGAGACCCAATGTCTATACGTTACCTCAATGCTTAGCATATAAATATATCCACACAGACGTATATTACTATTGAAATATATTAATATATGCACATACATGTCTTTTGCCTCCTAGTTCATTTCTCTATTTCCTTTTACATTCCTCCTGTCCCACTATAATGTTCAGCCTACATTCCACTGTCAGTCATTTCTCTTGGCTACTTCACACTAGATCAAGCCCCACCAGGCATTCTATGTTCTCCTTACCATCAGTTTTAGATCTTATCAGTATTGCTTCTTTATCTCTGGAAAACTGGAAATTTTTTCAAAATTTTATATTTAAAATTTTAACAAAACAAACATATTCACCTTTATAGTACTGTTCATTGTTCGAATGGCTTACAGCACCTCTCTTTTATTCCCCTTCACTTCTTCTTGATTATTAAATCACTTTCTTTTCACATCCTGCAGCGTTCATGGAAACAGAAAAGAAGTTACACGTTGTGAGGTTAGATATGTAAGGTGTGGGGTTCAAGAGAGGGGTGCTGAATTTTGCTCTAAACCAGCACACTGAGATGACTGCATAAGCAGGTTCATTTTCATGGTGCCAAAACCAGTCCCCTGTCTGACACAAATCAAGCTTTTTGTCATGCCCCATCAAGCGATCTTTGCAGAACTTTTAAATAAAAAGCTGGATTAACAGTCTGACCTACTGGACCAAACACCAAATGAACTATGAGTTGACATTTTGATCTTTTCATGGAGTTGATAGATGCCTTCAATTGATATTTCACCTTTTTTGAAATGATAAAGCCAATAATGCATTTGAGTTTTTCCCATGGTGCTGCTCTTGTAAACTGTGTTCAATATCACAACAATTTCTGTGGCATTTTTCCCCAAGAAGGAAAAATTTCACAGCTGTAAGTTGTTCTCTTAAATAATCCATCACAAATAATGAGGTTTGACCATAATTGCTTTTATGAAAAAATTGACTGACCAGAGAGAACCTTCCTAAGCAATGCCAGTGGGTGCACTAGCTTAGAGCACCTTGCTCGATGCTCGCCTAATGGGAAAAAGTGCATGCTATATAAGCTCCATTATGTACAGCAAAATTCAGTTTTTAGGGGACAAATCCTCCACTCCCAAATTTAGGCAAAAATATACACAGCAAAACATTCACTATTCATCAACTTCTTGAATAAATATTTCAATGCCATTCATTATACTCTTTGTGTCGTACAACCATTACTCTTATCCCTCTCCAAATTGTCCCACCAACATTAAAACATACTCTTGCCTGCCCCCCACCCCCACCATCAAGCAAAAACTCTTCCCTATTTCACCTATGGTGACCATAAGCCAAATTTAGTTTCTTTTGGGGGGAAGTGGGTAGTTTCTTGATTAACTGTTCACACATCATATGCTTTCACAGTTAAACCACTTCTAGAAAAAGTTGTATAGACATCATTACAAGTAGCTCTGACATCATTACAAGTAGCTCTAATACTCTCTCCCCTCCTCTGACATCCAACAGCCATTCACCACTAACCTTCCATCCCCTATCTGTAGATCATTTTCTCCTTGTATCCCCTCCTTATATGCTTCCTAAACTGGGAAACCTAACAACAACAATAAGGAACTAAATGAAGCAGGAATAAGAAAACAACAACACAGCAAAATAAAGATATAAAATTAAGGATAAGGTAGAAAAATATGTCAATAATATTTAAAAACCCAGAGAAGAAATTTCTTTCTTGGAACAGTCAAGAAATTTTTGAGTCTATAGAACATTCAGGTAGAAGAAAGAGAGTCAATTGACCAAACATTACAGTACACCATGGTTTGATTCACTATAATCAAGTTTATGATAATGTCCGTCTGATAATAAAGCTTTTCTAATCCCTCACCAGTGCCTAAGCAAGAGCTTGATTCCAATCAAACACTTTGCAGATGGATTTCTGTATCCTTCTACAAATTAGGTGTTCAAAATTTAGTCTGTGATCCATTTACCCCCATCATCTTTGGATGCTGTCATTGTTATCTTTGGATCACACAAGCTGGTGAACCATGTGGACTTAGTTGATGCTTCTAGATGGCTGCTTGTTTGAATATAAACCTTTAAGATGCCAGGCACTGCTCCACATAAAAAAGCAATTTTTTGAAATATATATGGCCAACATGACTGTGATGGTTACCCACTCTATCTCTAGTTCTCTAGAAAACTTGTAGCCTAGTCATCTCTGATCCCAAATCTTGGGGTTGCGTGCACTCCTCCTTTCTGGTAAGGGTCCTTCGTGAAGGTACTGAGAACTCCTCACCTCCAAACACCCCAATATCCTTAATCTTGGCAGGAGTTATTCTGCTTTCCTCAGACTGTTTATCCATGATATTGACACTTAATGTTAAAAGAACAGCAACAAAAAAACAAAGATGGCATATTGAGGACTAAGGTGTATCTAGCTTACTCCATGATATTTTCGTTGCCTCATATAAATAAAGAAGCTAGACAGTTAATAAAGAAAACCTAAGAAGGATTGACGCCATTGAATTATAGTGTTGGTGAATAACATTGAACACACCGTGTACTGCCAGGGAACAAATCTGTCTTGGAAGAGGTACAGTCTGAATGCTCCTTAGAGACAAGATTGGCAAGAGTCCTTGTCACGCACTTTGAACTTTTACCAGGATATTTATCAGTCCCTGAGCAGGACATACATCATTCTGGTAAAAGCAATAAAAGGAGGAAAGTGACATCCTTTAATCAAATTTCTATTATGAGATTTAAGAGATATTACTTGTTGCATTTTTTCATTTAAATTTGTTGTTAAGAAATAATTATTAGCTAGAGAAAATGGATGTGCAATGTTCAATCCATTTTTGCTTTCTTTTTTCGGTTCAGTTTTAATAGCCAGCAACAATAATTGTTAGGGCTTCAACATAGGAACCGTGGCAGTCATGTACTCATGTGTCAATTTCATGATTGGAAGTCTAGGCATGGAGTCTAGCCTGTCAATCTGGAGATAGACAACGAGACCTCTGTGTGGGCATGGTTTTCTCCCAAGAATTCTGGGAAATATCACAGTATTTCCCAATTGGAGAGGAGAGACAAACTACTGACAAGATGAGATGATAGCATGTTGATTGATCCTGATTCCTGGAGAGTGGAGGAGCCAGAGGAGAGGCCACATGGGCTTGTCCTGATGGAACCAGACTTCTGGGGCCAGAGAAGTCATGTGGAGACCCCTGCCAGTGCTTAGATGCTTCTACTGCCACCAGACACACAAGACTCTGCACCCACTCGCCTATGATTGTCCTGATGTCATTGCACATGCTTCATAAATCAGAAGGAGACTTTATAGACTGGTATGAGACATGTGGGCTAATATCAGACTTGTGACCTTGGTCTGGACTGGGTTGCGATACTTTCCCAATGTTCTATTTCTCTTGTATATAAACTTTTCCCCTACATCCATATGCATGTTTTTTAATTTGTTTCTCTAGCCCAGCTGGACTAACATGAACTAAAATTCAGATGTGAGAGAAGGAGTGGAGGAATCTGGAAAAAGTGAACTATCTGAGGTAGTGTAGATATCAGGGATTTAGGGTTAAGAGCAAGTCATTATGCCCTGATCTTAGGTTGCAAAATTCCTTGTGAAGTTCATGAGGAATATAGTGATTTTATAAAAAGGAAGACACTCTTATCAGGTTGTTTCCTCAGTGGACTTACGTAGGGTCTTCTAGACTATAATCTTTATGGGAGCAGTTAATGTCACCATTGTCCCTCCGAACTGCTGGCAGATTTGAACTTCAACCTTCAAGTTAGCAGTCCAGTGTGTGCCAGAAAGGGCCTCTGGGACTCCTCCGTAGAGGGAAGAGAGAACTGAGAAAAATGCCTGAACTGACAACCACATAAAGCCTGAGAGGAGAAAATGATACATGTTTGGATCTTACTGCTGCAAGTTGCTTTGGTTCCCTTTAAAAATAAGTGAATTGCAAACAGTGGAATTGCTGAGGCTGATTTGAATGATACAGAATTAATTCCATGCAGCAATATTTTACTTGCACAATTGCTCTGGAACTCGTGGGTTCCCCGCAGTATTGGATTCCATATTATGCTGGTACCCCCAAAATGAGACACTTGAAACCACCAATTTCTTCCAGGAGAATGTTGAGGTTTTCTACTCCCACAGTCCCAGAAGCCCACAGAGCAAGTTCTGCCTTATACTGTAGAGTTGGCCTAGTCAGAACTGACTTGATGGCAGTGAGTTTGGGAATTGAAGCAAAGCAATATTAAATAGTTTAACTCCTCTTACTTTGTAAAGGACTTTGACACTTTCTTTAAAGCATGTGGTTCAATAGCAAGTGATAGAACTAAAATATTTTATTTGGTTATGAAATGGTCTGTTTAAAGCTCTTTAACTAGTAGTCTCATGTGACATATTGAATATTATGGCAGAATCATCACTTATAGCCTTGAGTTTTAAATGAATTGAGAAAATTTCATTGCTTATAAAATAATGTTTAAATATAGAGCCTGTTTTTATCAAACAGTACCATTTCCATTAATTACAGGTTGGTTCTAAAGTGAGCAGCACTTATTTGACATTCTCATATTACATTTTAATACTTTACATTTTCCTTTTTGATATGGTGAATATCTGGAAAGCTAGCAGGAGCTAATTGTGCAGTCTGGGCAAGTCTGATGCCCTAGTATTTTGCCTCTTTATTTTTACATAGTTTCAGTTCCTCTAGTATGCACAATTCAATAAGCACTATTGTTTTGAAGCAGTGCTATTTAATGAACTACTTAGAAACCCTTTTCTATTGTGGTTTTTATCTTTTCTTCTTCTTCTTCTTCTTTCCTTAACCACCCCCTTTGTGAGATAATAATGAAACATATTCACTACCTACAATTGAAAGAAAGACTCTGGGTGTGCTCAGGCACTTTCAGAGACTTTGGGTGGAGAGGCTGTGACCTGATAGACAGTGATATTATGGAGGGCACTGTTGCTGCTGCTGCTGCTGTGGATCTCTAGACTTCTCCGGCTCTTTGACTCTTTGATGTTGCCTTTGAACATTCATGCAAAGAAAAAAATATATATACATATGATTTTTTTCCAAACATGCAATACAAGTTAGAAAAGTTAGAACTCTTGTGGGGGAAAAAATGGAGAAATTGTATTTTTTTTTCTTTTTCTTTTTCTTTTCCTCTTGGGGCACAACTAGGCCTCCAGTCCTCACAGGTTATTTGAACTCAATTTTTATGAGCTATAAGAATCTATATGTGCTTGTGTGTGTGTGTGTGTGTAAATAAAATACCCCCTTTAAAGTAGAAGCATTTGTTCTTTATTAATTTCAAGACTTTGATATTCCTTTGCTTTTACTAAAAATCTAGCAAAAATATCCCATTATTGTGTATACTTCAATGTCCAACAGGAGCAATCACATTGCATTTGAGCAGAGACCCTGGAAAAGTCTGAATTATACATGAGATAACACTTATCCAAAGTTCATCTTACAAATGGGGAGTTCATTTCTGATGAAGTGCATTAAGACTTTTGACTTGTTTATGTTAATAAAATTCTTTGTACCCCTCTTATAAATTTTACTGTCAGGCACATACCTATAATTTTACATTCCTCATAAAATATTTTGTCAGGAGAGCTCGAGAATTTATTTATGAGCTGCTTTCCACAAATGGGTTAAATCTTACTGATGTGCCCTTACTTTTCAGGATACCATTAACTCAGTGACAGGTCACAACCTTTGTTAATCAAAATTGCCATAGCTGTCTTCTTGCAAATGAGAAGCAAATGCCAGTCTTTTGTCACAACAAGGTACTTATGGAATTTACACGTTCTCCCAGTCAAAGCTGAATATCACCTTGAAAGCTAAGAAATCCTTGGAGAGAACTATGCCATATAAGCAACCTTGGATATTTTTACAACATTGCTTCTAGCTAGAATTTGCAGCCTGATATATAGGATGTTCTCAATAGAAATAGCCTCCAGAAGCAACATGACTTCCCTGTCTTCTCTTATTACATATCTTGTTCCATTGGGTTGAAAAAATAATAATCGAGAGCACCAGTTCTCAACCTGTGGGTTGTGACTCTTTTGGGGTTCAAACGACCCTTTCATAGGAGTTGCCTGATTCATAACACTAGCAAAAATACACTTATGAAGTAACAAAGAAAATAATTTTATGGATGGAGGTCACCACAGCATGAGGAACTTTATTAAAGGGTCATTGCATTAGGATGGTTGAGAACCACTGACCTAGAGGCATGTTCAGGAGAAACATGAAATTGTCTATTCCCACAAAGAGATGACAATGAAAGAGGCGTGTTAGAAAACCATCACGTTATTTTCAATTCAACTGCTTGCCCATCATTCAATCATTGGCATCTTTTCTAGCTCATATTTTCACTCCATAAGGTGTGACCTCAAAAAATTCATGGAAAAAGGTCATGGCTTTTTAATTCTATGAATTTTCTCTCCTTTGAAGTACACTTTGATGTAATTCCAGGAGAAGTTGAGTTATATCCATGTTACATTTACAGTAAATATTCTAAAATGAGCAATAGCTGGCAACCAAGCACTATTATAAGGACATGTTGAATAGAAAATGCTTGAGAGAAAATGAATTCTATAAGAAACTCCATCAGAGGAATCTCAAGTATGATTGTGTGGGTGGATTATGTTGTACCTATTAGACCATAATAGACCATAAACTGAAAATATCATTTCTCAGCTGTCTTTCTTTCCTGGATTTTAGTAGCATAACACTATCTGATTAAAAATTTTGGAACTTAATATTGAGAAATTTCCATAACTTTGCAAACTGTTACTGTTCAAAGTATTTTACATTAGAAGAATTATATTAATGACAGTTCAAATTTGAATTTAGAATTCATGATTGTGTGTTTTTCAAAAGTAGCCATTCTGAGAAGTTTGACAATACAATGGTTAACAGAATGGAATAGCATAGAGTTTAGGAAAGTAGAAAGAAGAGTTTAATGATCAAAATGTATAATGTAATAAAATCTATATATGGTCAATGTTGAGAATTTCACCCTCAGACAAAAATCACACTAACATAGGCAAAGTATCTGTTTTTTGGGGAAGATATTGGGGGTCTAACCTGCACAGAGGGCAAATATCTGACCTAGTGGGGAAAAGAAGTCAAACACAAAATCCTAGAATTCAAGTGAAATTTGCATTTATATTTCCCTCAATCTTTCCTATTGCATTCTGAGAATAAAATCTACAACGAGCAATGAAAAAAACTATGTATAATTGTTTTGAGAAGTCATGTCATTTTGCTTACTTGAAAATAAAAAGCTATGTCTTTCACTTTTAGTTGAAATGTAATACCAGCTGTGTGTAGTTCCTGACAAAGAATTCACTGTTTTTCCATCAATTAGGACACGTAGTGACCCTAAGTAAACATGTAATTTATCTAATTCTAAAATTTATTCTATAACCATGGCTGGAGAATAACTCTTCAGCTTGCTATCTCTAAGAAATATCATGAATACCTTCCTGTATGCAAAACTTAGAGTCATATTCTAGAAATTTGCCAATAGGCTTTGCCAAGAAACTGAGTTGATTTTTATGAGCACGACACATGCTCTTGCCATGACTTGACATCAAAGCAGAACACTATCTTTTATAATTTTGGTAACATTTTGATTCTTAGCTTTTTCAGTACTAGAACCTTTGACTTTGTTGGAAAGGTAAATTGACGATGTTTTAAGCATTGCATTATCATCTTATAATAATAAATTACAAATCTAATAAACAAGCAAAAATATAAAACTACTGCGAGCTTATGGAATATCAAGTAAAGTTCAAAACAGAATGAAAGAATATATGAAAGTTATATATATAAGCTATATATATGCAACATTCTAAACAGCCAATAATGTGGATAGAAATCAATTAAGAAGGGAAGGAACATATTAAATTCAAATGTGCATTCGGCACTCTCTAGACCCTGACTGATCTGTTTCTTATGAAGTAGAATTCACGATAAGAAAGAGTTAAAAAAAAGATTAACTTTTCAGAAAGCTAGCATGAATATAGAACATGATAGTTTTTGCAAAAATTAAGAGGTGAACATTGAATAAGGAAACTGATCCAAGGTCTGTGAATTGCATTTTGTATTTAACCACTGATCAACCTAATCAGCTTGGTTCATTTTTCAAAATCAGTGTTTTAAAAATTGATCAAGATTTGATACAGGCAAACTTTCATTTAAAGAACTTTAAAACTTAGCAAAAATTTAGAAACTTAATGTCTACTTGATTTTTCTAATATATAAATAACGTTTAACTTTATAATTGAAGAAAAGTATAATAAGTCTAAGGTTTCATTCTGATCAGGCTGAGATATACATCAGATATTTATAGATATAACTGACTCATGATGTATTTTAAATTCTGTATGTCTTTGAGAATAAACACTGGCTAGACAATAAAGAATTCATGGGAAGACTTTCCTCTTTTTCTCTAACTAGTCAAAATAAAGGTTCATTATAAAAAGTGATATTACTTTTTATTCATTTGGATCAACTTAATATAGCTTTAGTGGAGTCTCAAGAATGAGTTAATTTTAAACATTTTCAATCTTTAGAAAATTGGGGTTATAGCACAGCATTTATATCATTTTAAACATAAGCTCAAGGACATGCTCACTAAGGAAGGATTAGTCCCTGAAATAAGACATCAAGTATGGCCAAGTAAAGAATCAGGCAAAAAAACACAGTGAGTACCACAGTGAGCTCAAGCATCGAAAGAATTGTGAGCACAGCTAAGGACAGGGCACTACTTCCTTCTGCTGTCCATACACAGTGTTGCTGGGTGTCAGATATCTGTGCAGTTTACTTTATCTTTTTTGTCTCTTCTGTGATCTTGATGTAGTAAGGCAAAGCATAGGCTTTATACTCTAGATTTTATGAGCTTTTACAATGGTTTAATTGGCTGTGCTCCCAAAATTATATAACATTTAAAATTAGGTCTATTGGAATATAGTTTGTATGAAGGAAAGTTATTCTATTTCCCTATAGCATTCAATTTATTTTTGCAAATGTATAGAGTACGATAACTATACTTTATTACTCTCAAATCACTCTTTGGTTCATATTTTCAGACAAAGGCTCTGAGAATCTATTGCTTAGCCTTATTAGTTTGTCTTTTCCAGAATGACAAGTAGATGGATTCATCCTTCTTTTGACTCTGAGTTCTGTTTTTTCGTTTAGTTCAATGCATTTGAGGTGCACTCGTGTTGCTGCATCAGTAGACTATTCCCTTTTGTTTGCAAGCTGTCTTCTCTCACGTAGCTGTCCAACAGATGGGATCTCAGACGAACCCCTTTTTCTGTTAAATGTGCCAAATAGACCCCAAATATTAAACACTGTGTTATGGAAGTACAACGAGGCTGAACAGTTTTCTTCCTCTTTTTTATGTTTTAGGAAGATGATTAGAAAGAACCTTGTGTAAGAATGCTCACCCTCAAAAAACAGTGAACTGTAGGGTGGATCATTGCAGCTATAGTTAGGTTAAAATGCGACACCTTGCTTCTTGAGCCCCTTTAGAGCTATTATATATATGTTCTAATTTAAGTATTTTCTGTTTGCTTTTCTATCAAGGTTTTTCTCCTTTTTTCTGTCCTTAGTGTTGTTTGCTTTCATTTTGTTTTTCTTGGATATGAAATCACGATAGATCCATCTACAGAGACAGCAATCAGGTTAAAAGTGTCCTAGGGCCAAGGCAGGGGAAATCAGTGGGATATGGAGCAGGTGTTGAGGGTGAGAGGGTGGGGAACAGACTGCAATGAGTACAAGGAAGAAGAAGTACCCTAAAGTTGACGGTTGTGCCGATTGCCCCAATTTTTCGACTATTATATAAATGCATTGTGTATGAATTATGCGTCAGTGAAACTCCAAACAAACCAGCACGTAAATTAAAGAGCACGCATACAAATGCAACCACTTTTTGAGAGAAGCTGAGTAAGCAAAATATGCAGAGCTTTTGAAATGAGCATGAAAATTCTTTTTGAATTTATTTAACTGTCAGACTATCAAAAATGACTCGCCACTGCCAGTGAAAAACAGGAATCTAATTAGGGAGAAGCTGAATCAGCCGTCAACTCCTGCCAAGGCAGTCCAAGGCCTTCTGTCCCTTGTAGACATGCTTAGTAATGTTTCTTGGCTGCTGCTCTGTTTTGATACCGGTTCTGTTACTGCCTCTCTCCAGCATATCTCCATTTTGAAGACACATTCAAGAGTCTGGGTTGAAAATGATTTTCTGAGGGTCTTCTTTTATTCCGGCCCGGCTGAAACCCCCTATGCCTTGACTGTGGTTAAAGAAATAGTGCTTAAGAAAGTTTTACACAAAAATCCTGAAATATACTTATAATCTCTGTCCAGTTTAATTCTCCCTGTAGAGTGAGTCAGTCATAGGAATGACTAAGCTGTAGACTATAGACTCTAAACAAAAGCCTCCAAGTGCATTTACCCATTTACCCACTTCAGCTTGACTCCAGCAACTCTTTCCTTTCGATGTGCAGCACCGATGTAAAACCTCCCTCAGCAATCTTGCAATGTCAAAGCAGGATTTCCCTGACCAGTTGCAAAATTACAATCATTACTTTTTAAAATGTTACAAGGCATTGACCCCATTGTGGTAAAAGAGGTTTGTACATTGTATTAATTATTGTAAATACAAGTTTGGATCCAGGAGCATCGAGAATAGTTCTCATCCCATTTGTTGCCTATACATTTCACAAAACAGAGAACACTCTTCAATTTTAAGTGAATCTTGAAACTTTAGTTGTATTTAGATGTAGTATCTACTGCATGGAATTAAAAAAATTCATTAGTGTAAAGAAATGAAGAATTTTCAGAATTTCTCTAGTCATTGTATTTCATAAAAATACCAAACTTTTCGGGCTGAGCCCAATTGGCGTAGTGGTTGTTTGCAGGACTGCAGCCCACTTGGTTGGAGGCTCAAATCCAACAGCACTCTCCAGAAGCAAGGCTGGGCCTTCTACTCCCACTATCAGGGGGCAGTGGTGCCCCCCCCCCCCCCCAATACCAAACCTTTCATTCTGTGCTTTTTTTAAAAAAAAAATTGCATTATGACTTAGGAGAGGGTTGACAGAGCAGGTGGCAGTTTTGCATTGAGCACATCTTTCATGCTTGGTGCAACACATCTGTGACAACCTCCTCCATGTGTCCCTGCTTGTCCCACTTGATCCCTTTGTTTCCAAGTTCTATTTCTAACACTTGAGTTCTTGAGTAAATTCTGCCATTTTAATCTTAGTTGGTTGGTTGTCCTAATATGGAGTTCAAGTACATATCAGAGGATTGGCTAAAGAGCATAGGCCAGGGAACCCCATCTCTCTCTCTACCTAATCAAGCTGTCAGCCTGATATATCATTGTGAATATTTCCCCCAGTCAATGGGTTCTTTTTCTATTTTGAAGAAATATTTTCATGTACATAGATATATAACTTTAGGTCTCAGTATTTCTTTGTTATTGTTGTTTTTAAAAAATTGACTGATAATTTATTTGGACCACAAGTTGTACAATTGGATAAGCACTGTTGGGCTGCTAATAGTAAGGTTGGTATGTCAAACCCAGCTGAAACTCCAACAAAAAAATTAAACTGCTTCTGTAAAGATAAATGACCCCAGAAATCCTACAAGTTTGCGAAGAATAAGACTTGATTCAGCACCAGTAGAGATTAGAGACCCTGAGGTCATTTCTATCTTTTAATCACTGCTTTCTGTAGTTCTAGATTGTATTTTTAAATCTTCATCCATCAAGCTCAGTGTTGTATGTAGTGTGAGACATGGATCCTGTTCCATTCTTCTGTAGTGGATATCCATTTTTGAGGAGCACCATTGTGAAAGGAATTATCTCATCTCATTTAATATGCTTCAGTCTTTCATCAAAGATTAGCTGCCCCTACATATCTAGATTTGTTTCTTGATTCTCAGTTCTATCCCATGAGTCCTGTAATTTTTTTTACCAAATTAAATTCATTGCCAATGCATCCATACTGACTCATGGTGGTCTTACTGGAAAGAGTGGAATGCCCCTGAATATTTTTAAGATTAAATCTTTTTAATGACCTTTTGTAAAGTCAAAGGCAAAAAGAGAAAAACAGTAATTTGGCACATGGTCTTGGTCTTAGAAGTAAGCTGTGGATTGCAGAATAGAATTTTGCAAGACCCGCATCTTGTTCATAGCAAATACTGCTTTTTCACAACACAAATGGCAAAACATGTACTTCTCTAGATGATGCACTCAGAAATCAAGCTATTGACACAAATGGAATGAGAAGCTCACTACCTGCAATTAAAAGCGGCCAGGACTAACTGTAGAATAGACTATAATTATTCATATGCAGGTTCAAGGTGAAGCTGAAGACCTTTAAAAAGTCCACTAGAGACAAAATATGACATAAGAATATCCCACTTGAATTTTAAGAAAACCTCAAGAACATCTTTCCTTTATTGAACACTAACGACAGAAGATCTGATGAGCTATAAGAGGGCATCCATTGTGTCAAACAGAAAGACAGCAAAAGGTGACTAAAAATACAAGAAAGAAAGAAAAGATCAAAGTGGATGTCCCAAAAGACACTGAAATTTGCTCTTAATTGGAGAGTTTCTAAAGAAAATGGGAGAAATAATGAAGTCAGAAAGCTAACTGGAAAATTTCAAAGGGTAGCTCAAGAAAAAAAAAATTGTAATAAGATGTATAAAGACCCAGAGTTAGAAAACTCAAAAGGAAGAACATGCCCAGCATATCTGAAACTGAAAGAACTCAAGAAAAACCCAGGTCTCGAGTTATGGCATTGGAAGTTTCTGTAGGCAAAATAATGACAGATGCTGAAAGCAGCAAAGGATGAAGGAAAGAACACAGTGTCATTGGACCCCAAAAGAATGGGTCAACATCCAAACATTTCGAGTGATCATACATGATCAAGAATCAGGGATACCGAGAGAAGATTTTTGAGCACACTGAAAACTTTAGCCAAAAAACAAGGCTCCAGGTGTTGCTGGAAAACCAATGGAAATGTCACAACAAGCTGAGAAAGCCCCAAAATACTCAGTTGCCTATGCCAGCCATTGTTTGGAAGACAGGAAGTTGGCCAATTGTCTGAAAGTGATTCCTATTTTACTTATCCCAAGCAAAAACGGCCTAGAAGCATGCTCAAACTTTAGGAAAACATCAATGATTGCACATGCATGTAAATTTTTGCTACAGATCAGCCAACACTGGTGGCAACAATACGTTGACAGGGAGCTGCCAAAAGTTCAGGTTCGTTATAGGAGAGGTGAAACAAGGGATATCCTTACCAATTAACATCAGATGGAACTTGACCACAAAAAAGGGATTGTCAAAAAATGTTTATTTGTTTTATTTTGTCTATTGAAGGGCTTTCAGGTATGTCATTCAGAAGAATATATAGATAGCCTTGAGAATAATGAAAATTCCAAAGCACTTCATCGTGTACATCAGACACTGCACACAGATCAGGAGTCAGTTATGTGAACAGAAGAAGGCAATATTGCATGGTTAGAAGCAGGAAAGGTGGCAAAAAGGGATGTATCCTCCCTTCACATTTATTAAATCTGTATACTCAGAAAATAAGCAGAGCAGCTGGATTATATGGAGAGAATGTGGCATCAGGATTGGAGAAAAGCTTATGGACAACCTGCAATATACAAATGATGCCACCTTGCTTGCCGGAAGTAATGAGGGCTTGAGGTACTTGCTATGAAGATCAAGAATGGCAATCTTCAATGTGACTTGCAACTCAATTACAAGTGATCACAACTAGATCAATAGACAATATTGTAATAAACAAAGAAAATATTGACACTGTCTAGGATTTTCTCTTGCTCGGATCCCCAGTCAAGGGTCCTGGAAGCTGCAGGCAAGAAATCAAAATGCATCTGTTGCACAAGCCCTCATTGTAGTGTTGACCAGCAGGGAGGTTACTTATGTAAAGGTGAAAGTTGGACCTTGAATAAGGCAAGCAGCAGAATCAATACATTTGAACTATGGTGCGAGTGAAGAACAATAAAAGCACTATGGACTATCCAAAGACAAGCAAATCTGTTTTGAAAAAAGTGCAAGCAGAATGCTGCTTAGAAGCCAGGATCTCAAGACTTTGTCTCACGCCTTTTGGATTTATTGTCAGAAATGACATGGAGCAGGCATAGTGTTTGGTAAAGTCAAAGTGTAGCAAAAATAAAAATAAAAAAGGAAAGTTGTTGGCAAGATGGGTTGGCACAGGGACCTCAGCAATGAGCTCAAAGTCAGGAACATTGTCAGGCTGGCCCAGGGCTGGCTAGTTTTGTTCTGTGGAGTAGAGAGACTTGCCTTAATTCTGCACTGACTGGGTGGTGTTTAACAGCAACAAGGCCTACACTGTCACTATTTAATAATTTTCTCTTTACAACTGCTAGTGTTCTAAGATCTGTAAGTCATACTAAATTCTTATTATTGTTTTGCTTTTGCAGCTGTTTATTCTCATTTTGAGTTATGTTCTCTCAACAAATTAAAGACCCCAAAGCTTTACTCCTTCAGATTCCACTTGACTTATATCACCATGGTGTAGCCCATTCTCAGGTACTCTCGGACAACACTCTGCTTCAGGTCTTCAGCATCGCGCAGTGTCTCAAAGCTGTACATAAATTTTCTGAAGCTACTTCCTATGAACTAGGGAGTTGAGTCCTTCTTCAGTGACTGTTCTTAACCTAGAAACCTTGCTGAAAACGCTTCACTTGGGTGATTCTGCTGGTCTTAGAAATACCAGCGACATTGCTTCTAGCGTCACAGCAACATACAAGCCACAAGACTAGGACAAACTGACAGACAACTGATGGTAAATAAGCATATGTGAGGATAGTAAAAATAGTTTTATAAAATCAGAGGCTCCTTTCTTTAAAAAATTAAAATATGAAACTTGTTTCTTGACATAGCCTCCATCCAAGACTATAGACTTTTGAAAACAGGATTTCCATTTCTATAGCTCTTCTCTCATGATTTCTGCATGATTTCTTCAGTTTATTTTACATCCTAACAGCAATTTGTGTATTCTCAAGGAATTTATGCAGACTCCTTTGCAATTCTCTTTGAATCTGCAGAACAAAAGAAATCTGAAACTACAAGGCTGTAGGATTGTTAGGATCCTTTCTCCCCCAAATGCTTGTAAGATAGCTTTTCCTATTCACTAAGCATGAGTCCTGCCTTATGGAAAACAAATTTTCAGGACTGTTTTCCTGGCCTTCCTCTCCCTGATGCAGCTTTCAATTTTTTTTCAAACAATCAATACAGATGAATAATTGCATACTGGCATACCTAATTCTTTTACATGCTTTCACAACCATAGAAGAATAAACAATTAGTTTTTAGCTGATATTTTTGTTTGCTATGCACTGATTTAGATGAGCAACAAGAAGATAAATCAGATATCAATTCATATGATATTTCTCCTTTGGATAAAGAAAGAATATCCTATACTTGACAATGAATATAGTTAAGGACTGCATTTTGATTCAAAGTAAATAAGGATTCATAATAATTTTTATTAATAAGGAACTCAGAAAAATACTTTCTTCATAGTTCTTTGTTTGTCTCTAAGTTTATACAGTTATTTGACTATTTTTCATACTTAAAAATTATTCCCATAAGTAGCTCAGAACTACATCAATATATATGAATCTTTATAAAACTCTCACCTCCAAATAAGCCCACTTTTTGGAAACTGAAATAATATTTGGATTCACTGATGATGTCCTTTACTGTTTCTCCTTATAATCCTGAGTATAATTTTCTTACTAAGAATATTCCAAAAGAAACATTGCACATGGACTTGATATATACTCAAGGATAATCCTTGCTTTGCTATTTACAAGTGAAAAAGAAACATCATTTTGATTGATATCATGAAGGACTTATAATAATGAAACTTGAAAAGGTTAAAAAAATCTCCAAGTCTTTTTCATCTTCCATCTCTATTCTTTATTATTTTGGTAAGTGTTCAGGAACCTAAAACAAGCAAGTTGGCAGATCTTTTTAATCTTACATTTTTAAACTTAATTAGCATAACATAATTCAATGTTACACACATTAAAACAATTTTCAATCATCACCACAGTCTTAGAATATGTCCTTCATTCTTGCATTCTTTATTATTAGTTTCCCCATTTCCTCACAACCTCCCCTGCCACAACCCTAAGCAACTCTTGATCCAGTTACTATCATTTTAGACTTACCTCTCCTGGATTTCATAGAAAGAAAAATATACAAAAATAATATTCAAGAGTAACCCCCCCAAAAAAAAGGAGGGGAAAACTTCAATCAAAAAGAAAACATATACTAATTTAACCTAGAACAAAATTAAAATGGGTCAAAAATAAAGACAAATGATAAAGTGTTCAGTCTTAATCTAACTACATATGCATTGATTCACTCTCCAATAATCTGTCTGATAACAAGGTCATCCCCACTCAATTTAAATTTCAATGTTGTAAGAAAAATAAATTTAACAGATTAATACATACTCAATCATGCTAATACAGAACTTTCCCAAATGAAAGTTTGAGGGAAGAAAATGAACCTCTAACAGTAATTTATCAAAATGTATGTCTTTCAACACAGAATGGCATTGTTAATATTGTTAAATAAAAATGTGAATATGCATGTACAACATACTTCATATATAATTACTGAATATACTTGTCAATATATTGCACTGAACAAAGAAAATGACAATATGCATAAAAAAGGATGTATCGAAGACTTCAGTTACAGCTTCACACTTTCTATTTTTGATTTACTGACACCTTTGAAGTCCTGGTGATTCTCAGTGAAGGATACAGCACCCTAAATTAAAAACATTCCTTGAAATTAAAAGCATCCTGACAAAGATGAATAGATCTCATTCCTAGCTGATCCTTGCACTGACATCACATTTAACTTGGTAATTTTAGAAAGGGACATTGAATCAATAACTCAATGATCTCAGCTTTGTTGATGTACAATTTTATCTTACATCATCTGCAAAACACTTATCAGCAACAATTTATAATATAAATGTTTGAATATGAAAGGTTTGGGTAGAATACCAATTGAAATGATAAACAGCTATTAGTTCATATATCTCTGTTAAGTGATGTTAAAAGTAAACTCCTAAATGGATGTTGCCAAATCATTCGGCATCATAGGCAGAGTACATCAATTCATCATCTTTTGGCGGTTACAGCACCAATGTAATTCTCATTGCAGGAGAGTTAGCCACACATCTACCCAAATTTGAATTTTTGATGTAAATTAAGTATTGAATAATTATCAAAGAATACAAAGAAAGGAAATGCATAAGAGTTAAAGGTGGTAAACAAAGGGACACCAAGAAGAAGAGTCACCATAAATTTATACAACACTGGAACATAATATATTCTGATTCTAATTTAGGCAGCATTATCAACAGGAAATATAATGATAGGAAAATATGAAAACAATATGTTGTAGCTTGGGGTATGCAAAATAGATGCATTTTTAAAGGAATGTAAGATCCAAAGGTTTATATCATTATTCAACAGAGAAGTGCATTTTATTCTTTAACTTTTCTTCAATTGCATGCCACAGGCTATGAATCTAGGTGAATGATTCATGGATGAAGACTAAATGGAAGACAAACCTTGCAATCTGCTTCTGAAAAATGTCACAACTCAGAAAAAGGTATGAAGCAGTTCTACACTGCATATACATCATCACCATGATTTGGACTTGATCAACAGCAACTAGTATCAAAACCAACTCTTAACAGTTATGCTATCATGTTTTCAATCCCCAAATCAGCATTGTTACCCCTTTACATAATTTTATGCATTCATCTTTAAAATATATCCGTTATGTTGTTGTTTGATTTCATCAAGTCATTTCCAGTTTATAGAGATCTTAAGTGTAAGAGAATGAAATATTGCCTGGTCCTGGGCCCGGTGCATAACCGTTGCTATATTTAAGACCATTACTGCACAGACCATGTCGATTGATCTCATTTTGGCTCTTCCTCTTTTTCCTGAACCTCTACTTTTCCCACCAAGATGAACTTCTCCAGGGACTGATCTATCAGATACCGTATCCAAAATAAATGTGAGAAAGTCTTACCAATTTTGCTTTTAAGGAGATTTTGGGGTAAATATACTTATTTATTTATTTTCCTTATGATTAGTCTGTAATTTTTGCTTAAATAACAAGAGTATCAGACAATTCTTAGGTGTATTTTGTTAATGCACTTAAATGATGGATTTATTTTAAGTGTAAATGCATTTTTAATTTTCTGTATCTAAAGTTTTTATCGTTCCATTTGTTAAAAATAAAAGAGCAAAACAGATAAGGATGTACTGCTCATGAATGTTGCTCTTACCTCAAAGAGGTAACTGTACGATCTTTTTTCCTAAGTGCGTAAAAAGACAAAAAGGATCAACAATCATGTCTGTTAAAAATAGTTGAAGCAAAAAATATAAAAATAAGACTGGGTCTGATTTAAGTAGTAGTTTCTGGATTATTGAAGAATTCATTAAAACCTTACAGGGATTAGATACACTTTCCCATCAGGTAGATTTAACTCAGTTACGGAATAGTTAATAAAAAATATCTTCTTTTTATTTGGGGGTGTTTTGTTTGTTTGTTTGTTGTTGTTGTTGCTGTTTTGTGGGGGCTTCACTGCCCTTTGGTGGTTGTGGGAGCTACCCAGCATTGCTGCTACTGGATTTGAACCGCCAAGCTAGTGGGCTGCAGTCCCACAGTCCATCACTCTGCCACCAGGGCTCAGCATAAAAAATATCTTAAGTAACTATGAGGACTCTTCAAGGAAGCAAGCAATGAAGTTTGATAGACTTTATAGCCATACGTGTTTTTTTCCAGCCTACTCTCACCCCAGCACTAGGACTGAAATGGTAAATTCTAGAAGTGAGAGAATAGCTCAGATAAGAACATAAACAGATGCAAAAAGTCATTCACACTCTATCTGAGCAAATTGGAGAGCAATTTCAAGGTAATTATACAAATAAATTTGAAATGATCAAATGCAAAAAATAATAATTATTTGAAATATAAAAAGATCTCAGTTCAGATGACTATAAACATCGATTTATCCAAATGAAATAAACAGAAGCAAATTAGCTATACAATTAGACAATTGAGAAACTTAATATCAGTCCCAAAATAAAAACAGGAGCTGATTGTGGGACATATCACCAAGTTTTCATATATTAGTACAGAAAGAAGATGAAGAAAATTGCAAATCTATCCAAGTGAAAATACAGCTTCAGTAAATCTCATGTGAATCTCAAGGTTATTTCAAGATCACTGAACACTAATGACAGACCCGATGAGTTAAGGCACAAAGAATATTATTCATGAAAAAGAAAAAGTGAATGTCTGAAGATATCTAGAATGCCTCTTAGAGGCAATGATGGTGAGATTTCATTTCACGCACTTTGGATGTGCAATTCGGAGTGGCCAGTTCCTGGAAAAGGGCATCCTGTTTTGGAAGTATATGGGGCAATGAAAAGGAGGAAGGCCCTAGTTGAGAAGGGTTGACCCAAGGCTGCAAGGATGAGCTCAAATGTAAGTACAATCGCGAGGATGGTTCAAGAGCAGGTAATGTTTCCTTTTGTTGAACACAATCCATTAGAGAGGCATGGAACAGACTATCTCACAAAGAAGCAATCAATAAGTTGATTCTAGTGTGAACTATGTGATGGACAGCCCATTTGAATTTGTTATATCTACTCACTAGAAGAATTTTTAAGGCAGGTCTAGAAAAATAAGACAGATTGTTCTTGAACAAACAAAAAACCCCAGAAATTTTAGCTCATACATATTGAAAAGGAAGATACTAACCAATAGACACAGACAGAAATTTCATATAATGAAATTAAAGTAAAAACAAAGTGTTTTGTCAAGCAGGTAAAAAAGCATACAGGTAGTTTTTATGTGGGAAAATTAAATACCAACTTCATACTCTAAGGAAGTAATTAGACTAAATGCATTCATACTCAATGCAAATTCTAAAAATCATTTGGAATAATATTTAAGGATTATAAATGAGACATTTGAAATCAATACTTTAATAAAATATGTATTTATAAAATGTGATTTATATATAAGGCATTTCCCTGCATTTCAATTGTGCTGGAGAAGAATATTGAAAGTGTGATTACTGCTGAAAGGACAAAATTATCTGCATTGGAAGAAGTAAATCTAGAATGCTCTTAGAGGCAAGGATGACTTCCTCTTACTTACTTTGGACATATTGTCAAGAGAGACCAGACTGTGGAGAAGGACGTCATCATTGGTAAAGTGGAAGAGTGTGGGCAAAGAGGCAGCCCTACATGAGAAGGCCTGACACAGTGGCTGCATGAATGGTCTCAGGCAGAGGAACAAGTGTGAGAAAAGCTCGAGACCTTGCAGCATTTTGTTCTGTTGTAGATTGATGTTAACTTGATAGCATATAACAACAACTATACATTTCTCACAAATAAAAAGTTACAAGAATCACATGAAAATAATTTTTCTTAACATAAAATGAGCTTATCACTTTTAAACAAAATATTGTAAAAGCCTCCTTCATTCCTTATTCATATTCTCTATTCAGCATCTTTCAAAGCAATTATGACCCTTAAGTTACAGTATTTTTTTCTTCAATTTTTGAAGGATGAAAAATACTGCACAATTTTGTTCCCTTTGCTTTTCCAGCTCCAAACCTATGTATATTGATTTGTAATACTTCACACCACATTCTTTAGTTGCTCTTAGAAACCTTCTATTCACTTGTTCTTGTTCATTTCATTTAATTGATTTACTAACTTTTTAATTAAGAGCTAATTTCTGAGTTGTCTCTGAAATTTATTTGCAACTCGCTTCTCTTGTTTTTTTAAATTATCTTTTGCATGTTCTGTGTAATTTTTTTCTTTTCAGTTGTGATGCATATTACTTTTTTATTTTTATTTTTTATTTTTTACAAAAAGACCATTTAATTGAGGACTCTTACAACTCTTATTACAATCCATGCATTGATTGCATCTGGCATGTTTGTACATATGTTGCCTTCATTCTTTTTCCCCCCTATACCTTTGTTACAATTTTTTAAAATTTTATTGGGGGCTCTTACAGCTACTACCACATTCAGTACATCATTTGTATCAAGCACATTTGCACACATGTTTCCACATACATTTCCCAACAATTTTGGGGACTCATACAACTCCCATCACAATCCATACAACATCAATTTTAATGAGGCCACATTTACACACTTATTGCCATCATCACTCAAAACATCCTCCCTCCATCCAGACCCCCAGTATCAGCTCCCCATATTGCCCTTCCTCCCCCCCTCCCCCATTGAGCCCTTAGTAATTTACAAATTGTTATTATTTTCATACTGTATACTGTCCAACGTGTCCCAACACTCACTTCCCTGTTGTCCGTGTTGCAGAGTGGAGGCTACGGGTAGATCTCTGAAATAATATGTGTATTATTTTTATCTCACTCTACAACTAGTCTCTGATTATTAGAGTTCTGTGCACAGAATCTATTTCAGGGACCATCTCTGAATGCAAATGGTGTACACTCAAGCTTTCACTGCATCTTTTAGATATGTTTCATTTTTTTCAGCTTCAACTTCAACTTAACTTACATGAAAGCAAGGAAAAGATAGTTTGGGTCCTGGCCTTGGTGAGTTAGGGGCTGCCCATCACTCTTCACAAATCTAGTCCATTTGATTCACAATGTAGTCCAACATTCCAGGATGACGTGTATTTACTCTTCATGCTGTTGGCTAAAAACAGGTATTTGCATGGACTGAATTGCTATTCCTTCAAAATTCATTCAGTGATTTTGAAATTCATTTATCACTAAGATCTTACTTGCTACAGTTTCCTAGTTTGTTTTGTTTCCTGTTTTGAAATGTCAATCACTGGTAGCTATCAACACATTTTAATTTCAAGTTTGCTCAATTTCAAGCTGCAGAAAGGCGTAAAGCTCTCTCATTTGATAATGGTTGATAATAATGGTTCATGTATAAATTTCAATAACAATCATATTTAATAATTTTCAGTATGCCTGTGTATTATTTATCATGCAAATGAATTCAACTGCATGATGCATAACAAAATAGGGCTCACATTGCAAAAGTAGGATTTCTGGGACATTTAATTATGCTCATCCAGAACCTATGCCAAAAAACACTTGAATCAAAATAAGGGGATAACTTGTGATTTAAAACCCAGAAGTGTGTGTGTCTGGGTTATAATATTTCTATGTGTGCATTTGTTCATTTGTGCCTGAAACAAATAATCTTCGAATTGGGGCTTTATAAGAATAATATGCAGGTGGTATCAAGATTATGATATGCAAATGATAGGACCTTCTAGCACCAAAAGTGAAGGTTTGAAGCACTTACTGATGGAAACCAAAGCGTCAGCTGTTCACATGGATCATAACTTAACCTTAGGAACACAAAAATACTCATAAACCCATTACAAGTAACATCATGATAAATGCGAAAATACTGTCATTTTTACGGATCCACACTCTTTACCCATGAAAGCAGAAATCAAGGAATCAAATGGCATATTTCAATGTGCAAATCCGCTCCAATTTTTTTTGTCTTAAAAAGCCAAGAGGCCGTTTGCTGGATTCCAGTGAACTTGACCCAAGTTTGTCAGTGTCCTCACATGCATGTGAAAACTGGACAGTGACTATAGAAGAAGACTGAAGAAGAATTGATGTCTTTGATTATGATGTTGGCAAAATGATATTGAGTATACAATGGACAGCAAGAAGATAGACACATATGTCTCAGAATAAGTCCTGCATTCCAGCGAGGGTCAACAATCTCCTCATAGTAAAGAGGGTGACAAGACTTCCTCTCAGGCCATTGGGGCATGAAATCAGGTGAAGAGTAAATGAGAGACCTTCATGGAGAAGGATCAACACAGTAGCTGCAACAAGGGGCTCAGACACCCCATCTACTGTGAGGGTTATATAGAATCTGAGAGTGGTTAATTCCATTCTAATTTAATTCTGTTGTTCTTGTGAGTCCTGAGCAGGAACCTATGTACTGAGAGTAACAACTACCATTACTATGGAGTTCTCAATTTGTTATTTGTATTGTCTATAATTTTCTAATACATATAAGTTTATTAAAGAGGAATTTATATATGTTCTGTGTATATTGTGGTCCAGTAACTAGATGAGTGTCTGACAAATAGTTCACACTCAATATTTGTTGAATTATTGCATTAAAGGGTTAAACTATAGCATAAAGAGACAATTGATCAAAAACATGAAACATTTCATAGAAGATGAAAGTCATTAGTCTATGTAGGAACAGATGCTCAAATTCATTTTTAATGAGGGAAATGTGATCTATAATAAAATGATATAGCATTTGGCAATCTTGAAAATGTAAAAAATTCCAGCCTACTGCTATTAATTTAGTGTGAACTCATAGCACTTCCATTTAACAAAGTGAAACTGCTCCATTGGATTTCCAAGGCTATAGTCTTTGGTGCCACCACCTTCCAATCAATTTATCATGTCCTGTTACTTTCAGGTTGCTGTTTTGCTAGAAGATATTTTACCAGTATTTCAAATACCATCAGAGTTATCCATGGTCTGCAGGCAGCAGCAGAGGATCCAGTCAGTCTAAGGCAGACAAAGGAGGATCTTATGATTTGAAAACATTATCCAGTGAGAACCTTATGATAACCAGGAGGAAACGGTGTACTACAGTGCTGCAAGATGAACCACTCCGGCTGGAGACCCTCACAACATTCCTGGGAAGGTCTCGCTCCTCAATGGATAGTTGACCTAAATGACATGTATGGAGCAAAGCTTTTGGTTAATAATAGCTACATGGAATGCATAGTGCATGCATCTAGGAAAACTGGAATTGTCATAAGTGAAGGTAAACATAAATTATTTATATCTTAGACATTGTATTAAATTTAAATGATCTGATATTGATAATGTTGAATCAGACAATAATATGGTACTGAAGATAAGTCATGTTTATTGTATTCACTGTCAAATCACATTCTTTGTCAAAAACACCCCAAAACATCTTTGTTTTGTTTTGTTCTGTTTTTGTTTTTTTAAACAAACCTTTAATTTAAAAAGCTAACAAAAATATTTAGTCAAGCATTTTACATACTGCATATATTCTCACTATCCGCAGGTATGATAAATAACAGAAGACAAAAGCAGATATACTACATTGCTTCTCTTTGGCCAGTCACCAGTATCATTCCTGCAGAAACAGGATACATGTAAATATGCACAAGATAAAAATTAACAACAAAAAGCATGGTCTACACCCCAAAACATTTTAAGATCCTTCCTGATGTGCAATTCTGTCAGTGACAGAAGAATGTCGATATGCTGACAAGGAAGAATATTTACTATGTGTTATTCAAATGTATGCATTAATGACTAATGGCAAAGATACAGTGTCATTAAATCTTTGAATCTAAATATCAATAAAGGTGTGAGCAAGAAACATTTTTAATTGAAATGTGAAAATTTGCAACATATAAGAATGATAAGTAGCTGGATATTTGACTTTGATCATAGATATGACTTCACAGATCACAAAGGAAATTTTTGCAAGACTAGCAATGTACTAATTGTAAATATATATTCTTTAACAATATGAATGACTGTCATATGAGTGAACCTGACTTGAGGGAATATACAGGAATCAAAGTAAGTAGATCTATAAAACAAAATCACCAGATCAGACAAAGCCAGTGGCCAACAGAAATACAGATCATCAATTGCTCATATACAAGCACAAGTTCAAGAAGAAAATTGAATCCAGAACAGCCAAAAAAAGACATTCATTATACCTTGCCATAATTTAAAGAGAAGTGCTTCTCAGCTAACTTGGACACATAGGGGGCATAAATCCCTGGAAAAGGATATCATGCTGGGTAAAGGAGGACCCGAGAAAAAGAAGAAGCTATATGAGATGGGTTGAGATATTTGTTGCTACAATGGGCTCAAAGGTAGCAATTGAGAGAATGATGCGGGATTGGCAATATCTCCTTCTATCATACATAAAGATCCTGTGAGTCAAAGTGAATTTAATGACATCAACCAAGAAAAACATACAATAGCTATTGAATGATGCAAGAAACATTAAAAAATATTAAAGGAAAATACAAGAGTGAATACCAAAAATGATAATGATCTACAATTTCAAGAAGTAGCACATAATCAATAATTAATTCACTAAAGACATTGAAAATGCAACGTTTCAGAAAATTATGAAATATCAGGTGAGATTTCAAAAACTGATACAATATTTGAAACATTCACTTGTGTATGGACTTAAATTTGGATGACATCCTATATTTGTATTTTTCCCTATGTTTGTATTACACTGGATAAATTTGCCTATAAATTGCCAGGTAGGGGCTGAGCCCCAGTGGTGTAGTGCTTGTGCGCGGGACTGCGGCCCACTGGGTTGGAGGTTCAAATCCAGCAGCAAGGCTGGAGCTCCTACTCCCACCACCAGAGGGCAGTGATGCCCCAACAACAAAACAAAACAAAACAAAATTACCAGGTAGGTTGTTAATCTATTTCTAATACTGATATTTCCTCTATTTTCATACAGTCTAACTCCTCAAATTATTTACTCAGAATACACATTGTATAAGTTTGGCAAAAATGAGCCAATGCTGACATTCAAATTTCCATATTTTAAACCACAGCCTATCCTGATGTTCTTCTTGAATAATGGCTTCTTTGTTTTTACACAAGTTCTTCATTAGGATACTTAAACTTTCTGGAATTCCTTTTCATCATAATGTTGCCCATAGTTTGATATTATCCAAATAATCAAAGACCTTTTCACAGTCATCACAACATAAGCATCTTTCGAATAGTCCCTCCTTTCCTTCAGTGTTAATATATTACCAGCAATGATATTCCTCATTAGGTGTTCTCTTCCAAATCTACCATGCACTTTCGCTAAATCCCTATTTGTGTATCATGGTATCACTGTATCCTTTTGGAAGGACACTCAGCAAAATTTTACTGATATGTGATACTCACGATATTGTTTTATAATTTCCACATTCCATTAAGTTACCTTTCTTCGAAATGGGTGCAGATTTGAATCTCTTCTACTGTATTGGGTGTGTAGTTGAATTCTAGATCCCTGGACTTGGAAAACAGTGAATGCTTCCAGTGCTTTGTGATCTTGTTGAAACGTTTCAATTAGTATTCTGTCAATTTCTCTAGCATCGCTTTTCCACTGAATGCCTTCAGTGCATTTTGGAATTCATTTTTCAGTATCATTGGTTCTTGAACATATGCTATGTTTAAAATGATTGAATGTTGTCCTTTTTTTGGGGGGGTGTACAGTGACTAAGTGTATGTCTCTCATCTTTTTTGGTGCTTCCTTTATTATTCAATATTTTTGGACATACAATTCAAAATTCACTGCCATCAAGTCAATTAATAGAAGCTCTGGTGGTGAAATATTTTGTTGGGCTACATGGCAGTTAGAAGTTCAAAACCATCATGAACTCTGTGGGAGAAAGGCTGAACTTTCTACTTCTGTAAGCAGATAGAGTCTCAGAAACTCACAAGGGGTCACTATGAGTCAGTATCAACTAGATGGTAATGAGCATGAGTAGAGTTAGAGTCACTCTGTATAATCTTTTATTAGAACAACTTGAGGCTTGAAATGAGGATTGTGCTATTTTTTAAGCTTGATATGTATACTGAGTGTGTGCTCCTTTGGGTTTCTAATTCAAGGTCTGTGCACATTTCATTACAAAATTTTATTTTGCCTACTCAAGCTGCCTCTTTGAAATGTTCTGGTCAGTTGTTATACTTCATTATTTCCTCCATTTGCTTTACCTGATCTTTGCTGAAGTCCAAATTTTAGAGTATCTGCTGACATATATTAAAGCTTCTCTTTACCTGTCTTTTTACCTACATTTAAATTTCATGTATGACATTTTGCATGCCTTTCCACAGCTCACTAAATCTTAAGTCATTACTGTTTAATGATTTAATTCTATTCTTGAAATTTTCTTAAAACCCAGTTTGTTTGTATTCAGGGTCATATTTGGGCTTTCAAAGACTTGTTTTACTTTTCTTCAACTTCAACCTGAATTTCCATATGAACAATTGATCGTCTTACATAGTCAATCTTTTTTATTTTTGGTTTGTTTATGTTGAGCTGCTCCATCATCTCTTTTCACAGGTGTAGTCATTTTGATGCAAGTGCATGTATTCCATCTGGTAAAGTTCAAATGTATAGTCTCAGTTTATGCTGTTGAACAAAAGTTATTTGCACTGGTTTTATGAAATTCTATCTTTGACATCAAGCTAGTTTATTTCGTCAAGGCTGTATTTTTCCATTACTGTGTCAGGCACGGTTCTCTTAGAGGAATAAAACCAAGACACTAGTAATTCTTTTTATATATTTATATATAGAGAAAGGTATATAAGATAAGAAAGAAACAGTTAACTATCTATAAAGCAGTACAAATTGCTTGGTGCAACTCACAGCTAGAAAACAGGCAGTCCTTCAAGTCTTGAGGGCTGCTGAGTAGTCCTCTGTAGAGCAAGTCAGGCTATTTGGTCACAGGCAGCAAATAGCAGAGCAGGTCACCAACAGTCAGCCAGATGACAGAGTCCAACAGTACCCAGCTTAAGAGATGAATATCCCAGGAGCGTGGTGAAGTAGGGCTTGAAGGAACCTTGACTCACAGCTCCACAGTCCACGATTAGGTGTCCCACAGGTAGTGTTGCTTGGCGGTTGAGACACAGGACGAACAAGGCAGTTGCCTGGTCCGAACATCTGAAAACAAGATAGTAAGGGCGGAGCTTGCCAAGCCTTTTCTATCTCTGCTCTTCAATTGATCACATGTGTTTATCAGCCAAGTTGTCACAAAAGACCAACCTATCATCTTTGGCCATGTTGGCACCACAAGCTTACCTATAACAGGGACTGATCCTATCATCACACATTAAATTTTTAAAATGTCATGATTAGGTGTCACACAGGTAGTGTTGCTCGGAGGTTGAGGCACAGGACGAACAAGGCAGCTGTCTGGTTGGAAGATCAGAAAGCAAGAGAAAGGGTGGGACTCGCTGAGCTCTTTCTATCTCTGTCCTTCAATTCATCCCATGTGTTCATTGGCCGTGCCATCGCAACAGACCCACCAATCTTCTGTGGCCATGTTGGCATAACAAACCTACCCTTCACAATTACTGTTCCTTATCTTCATTTCCAACTTTTTATTTCAATTGCCAATTATTATCAATGCATCTTTATTGCATGTTTGATTAATTTTAAATGAAAAAGGCAGTATTCTCCAATTTCTTCTTTGAATAATAATTGTGGCATCTGAACTTTATTCTAGTTGTATGGATATTATACTATCACAGATAACATGGTACTTAAATATAGATATTAAAATGCTAGCTTTGATGATAAATATGAAGCCATTCCTCTTGGATTTTTCATTTTGGCATAATATATCAGATTTTATTTTTAATTCAAAATGGTCATGCCCAGTTTATTTTGGTTCACCACTGATCTATCAATATGTCCTGTGGTGGCCTGTGTGATGATGGCAGGTATGTCCCTGGTATTTCAAATGCCACAAGGTTCTCCGAAAGTGAAAAGGTTTCAGTGGAGCTTCTATTCTAAGAACAGACAATGAAAAAGGACTCAGTTCCCCACTTCACAGGAAGAAGTTGCTGCAAACCATGGGTATAGGTTTAAAGCGTTTGCCAATAATGAAAGTACTATTGGTAATACTGCTTGTTGAAAGATGGGTCCCTCAAGTGTGAGGGTACTCAAAGGATAATCTCTCAGAGAGGAGTCAAATAGAGTGATGTGACTGGGGTAAAACCTGTGGCGTGGACAGTTGGAGTCTTCATATGCTGATACAGCATGTGTGGCAGTCATGTGCTTATGTTAATTTTATGATTGAGATGTAGGGGTGGAGTCTAGCCTGCAAATCTGGACATAGCCGTTGAGTAACCAATGATACCTCTGTGTGGGTATGGCTTTCTCCTGATACATCTGGGAAATCTCAAGATACTTCCCCCGTGAAGATGAGAAGCTATCTCCCTGGTTGTTGGGGGTTAGTTCTCAGAGAAGATGAATCACAGACAAGATGGCAGCATCTGAGAAGCTGGAGGGGGCAGCGAAGAGACCATACAACTTTGTCCTGATGGAGCCAGATCTCTGAAACTGGAGACCCCTGCCAGTGCCGAGATTCTGCACCCACTGACCTGTGACTTCGTAAGTCAGAAGGAGACTTTATAGACTGATTTCGGGCATATGAGTTAATATCAGACTTATGACTTTGAATTGGACTGGGCTCAATGTCCTGTTCCTCTTGTATATAAACCTTTTCCTTATATCTATATGCATGCCTATGAAATTTGTTCCTCTAGTCTACCCCGACTAACACAGGATGACTCCAATTAAAGCACCAAAAATATTCTAATCGTTGGAAGTTGGGATGTGCAAAGTATGAATTTAGGAAAACTGCAAGTAGTTAAAAATGACATGGAAGGCATTAAGATCTATATCCTAGGTATTTTCAAGCAAAAAGATGGACTAGCATCAGTCATTTTGAATCAGAGGTTCATGATTTACTAATCCAGGAAAAACATAATCAAGAAGAATGGCTTGGCTTTACTTGTCACAAAGAATCTTGCTAAATCTATCATGAAGGACAATGATTGAATTATTTGTATATCTATTTGCCTTCAAGGAAATCCATCTGCTTTCAAGGAAATCCAATGAACACAATTATTATTCAAATTTATGTACCAGCCACAAAAGTGATGAACTTTTAGTGATGAACTTGAAGAATTCTCTCAATGACTCCATTCACAAATTGATGAAGGCTGCAATTAAGATGCATTGATAGTTATTGTGATTGGAATGTAAAAATTGAAAACAAAGAGGATGGGATGGTAGTTGGAAAATATAGACATGATGATAGAAATGAAGCCGGTGATCAAATGATAGAATTTTGGAAAAGCAACCACTTGTTCACAGCAATTTTTTTCAAAAACAAAAAAGGTGTCTATGCCCATGGAATTTTCCATATGGAATACACAGAAACCAAATTGACTATATCTGTGGGAAGACAATAAAGAAGTTCAAAATCTGCAGATAACACTAGAATGGGGACTGACTGTGTGATAGCTAATCTATATGTTCAGGATAAAGCTGGAGAAAATGAAAACAAATCCTCATGGATCAAAATACCAGTTTGAGTCTGTCCCATCTAAATATTGAGAAAATCTCAAGCACGTATGTGAGGGATTGAAAACGAAAGACAGAAGATCTAATAAACTATGAAAGGACATGAGGACCAACATATATGAAGAAAGTAAAAGTTCATTAAAAAGAAAGGAAAGTAAGTAAAAATCAAAGTTGTTGTGAGAAGAGACTCTAAAATTTGAAATTAATCAGAGTCACTAAGACAAGTGGAAGAAAGGATGAAGTCAAGTAGCTGGATAGAAAATTTGAAAGGACAGGTCAAAAACACAAATCCGAATATTATAATAATATGTGCAAGGGCATAGAATTAGAATATCAAAAGAAGGTGAACAGGGTTCCGAAAGAACGCAAGAAGCATTTCAAGCCTTGAATTGCGATTTTGAAAAATTCTAGAGGCAAAATATTGAATGATACAGGAATCGAGAGAAGATGAAAAGAATGCACAGTGTCACTATACTAGAAAGAACTAATCAACTGCCCACCGTTTTAGGAGGCAGCATATAAGCATGAACCAATGGTGCTGAAGGAAAAAGTTCAAATTATGTTGAATGCCTCAGCTAAAAGCAAGCATGTAGAAATTGATGGAATAACCACTGAAATGTTCCAGACAACAGAATAAGCGCTGGAAGATTGCACTCCTCTATTCTGGGAAAATTAAAAGACAGCCACCTGGGCAAATGACTGGTAAGCATCCATATTTTTTTCCCATTCCAAAAAAAGGCAACCCCACTCTATGCTCAAACTATAGAATGATATCACTGACACCACACACAAGACATTAAGGAGCTAACAGAAGTTCAGGTCAGATTCAGCAGAGGACAAGCAGAGGACATCATCTCTGATGCCCAATGGATTTTGACTCAAAGCAGAGAGTACCATAAAGATGTTTACTTGTGCACATGGGTCTCTTTATAGTCATACAGAGCCAGGTATTCTCCATTGCATCAAATGCATGTGCAAGTTGAACATTGAATGAGGAAGACCAGAGAAGAATAGATGCATTTGAATTGTGGTGCTTAAGAAGAATATTGAAAGGACTGAGCCCAGGTGGCATAAGTGGTTGAGTGCGGGACTGCGGCCCATGGGCTTGGCGGTTCAAATCCAGCGGCGGCTCTCAGAAGCAGCGATGGGTAGCTCCCACAATCACCAGAGGGCAGTGATGGCCCTCCCCCCAAAAAAGAAGAATATTGAAGTACTATGCGCTGCTGAAAAGACAAACCGAAGAAGTAAAGTCAGAGTGCGTCTTGAAGTCAAAGATGGCAAGAATTCATCTTTCATACTTTGGGCATATTGTCAGGAGAAGGGCATCATCATGTATGGTAAAGTGGATGGGTAGGGGGAAAGAGGAAGACCCTGGATGAGGTGGATTGACACAGGACTGCATCAGTGCGCTCAGGCATAGGATTCTGTGTATGGCACAAGACTGTAAGGTCTTTCGTTGTGTTGTGCATCTGTTCTTTACACATCACAGGTGACTCGACAGCACCTCATGATGACCACAGCAACTCTTAATATATCTGTATGCATTCCATGTCTTTTTGCAGACTTCCAGGTTCCCTAGAATCATATTTTGTATATTTTACATTTGTTTATTAAACGATGATCGTAACTATTTCTTATTATTTCAAGTAGTGTCCTATGAACAATTAAAGTTTTTGAAAGTTTTACTCCACCCATGTCTTTAAGATCAACTCTAATAATGATGCAAATCTTTCTCTGTCATAACTGAGTGCCTTCCATCTGAGGGGCCCATCCACTCTACTATTTATAACATTGTCCATAGTTAGTTCCTACGAATTGGAATGCTTATTTCATCTCACTAGTGTATTCTTATTTTCGACACTAAATTGAAACATGTTCATGACAGCTGATCCAGTTGGTATTGAAATGCCATTCGCATGGCTTCCAACATCACAGCAACATGCCATCCACTACAGCATGACAAACTTAAGGATAAGTTGGATTCCTTATCACTAGATTTGCTAAAATTAAGAAACATTAAAAATTGCTGAGGAAATTTTCTAGCAAAATATTTCTAAACTTCTGGCAGGAACGTAAATAAGTGAAAATCTTCAGAAATTAAATATGGTGCTTTTCTTAAGGTAATTCTATTTCAGTGATAGTACCATATATGATATACAAAAATATACACATACCAAATCATAGAAACTCACTGCTCTGGATTTCCATTTTGACCCAGAGCAACCCAATAGGACAGAATAGAAGAAGTGTGGGTTTACAAGGCAGTAACTCTTTACTGGAATAGAAAGCCCCACTTACCTCTCTTCTGAGGAGCGAGTAGGGGTTCCTAACTGTTGACCTTGCTACTAGTTAGCAGTCCAACTCAGAACCATTTCACAACCAGGGCCTCCATAGACCTTTCAATTGTTCCATGAAGAGGGTTTATTAATAACCCTATTAACAAAATACTTTAAAAATTGAAATTCACTGAGAAATGTATCAAAAAATCATGGTGTATTCACAAAATTAAATATTACCAATTGCTTTATTATTTACCCATTGCCTTATAAGAAAGCAATCATTAACCAAAATATTAAAAGAGTGAAACATTTTCTGTGTTTCAGTATTCAGTATTTTCTCTTTCAGTATTTTTTCCCAGTGAAGCTGGAAGTGATAAAAAGATTTTCATAAAATCTGGATATGTCTCAACACTGTACACACAAAACCACTGCAGTGACCAGCCCTATTAGCAAGGGGATAACATTCTATAAGATATGAAAGAAATGTAATGCATGTTATAGACCTAAGACAATCATTGGGAACTGTGTGTCTGCTGAGGGAATGAACAAGTACAGAAGATTAAATTGTGTAAAATCAAGAAAATCTGCGTGCATTTAGAAAGTATTAAGTTCATGCACCAGTTTTTTTTTTTAAAAAGAGGCCAAGTCAGGGCACAAGACTGGGAAATTCAGAAAGAAATGGATGTACCTGTAAAAACCTGGTAATGCCAAAATTATACACATATTTTAAAAATTGATAAATTTCACATATACTCAACATTCCCAGGTAGATAAAGATAAAGCAAGTGCCTCCCCTGACTCGTTTTTTTTCTATTAGGCTTCTAATCCTTAAGAACTTTGAGCAAAGAGCAAAGGCCCTTTAATAGATACGATGTAGGAAATTATTATAAGTAATCATATTGGAGTATCATTAAGTAATGGCTTCACACAGCTCAGGAGGAATTTGTCACGAACACTGAGAATTCAGTAAAGGACCTACTTTTAGTCACTTAAGTAATTGGATACAAAATGGTAACACAAAAAATTGCAGGAGATTTTCCTCTCTAAAAAATGAACTTTTGCTTTCTTTAAATCATGAAAGGAAATATATTTTTTATGATGAGGTCATGTTGGAATAAATATGCTGCTCCCATTTCAGCAATATTGTTGGAAGGAAAAGCGTTACGTTTATGTCATTTTGGTTCCCTCCATTGCTCCTCTAGCTCCTCAGTAGTTTAAAATTGCACTGGTGTCAAATATCAGACGTAACGTGCCTGGCAAGGGTCTTCCTATACCTGTAGGCTTTGCGTTCTTCTCCTCCCCTTGTCTCTTGTACGTGAAAAGCACGCTCCCCTTCAGACAGAAGCCCTTAATCAGCATCTTCCGTACTGCCTCACCACCCTCTCCCTTGTCTGAAATCTCTCGCACCTCTCCACAAAATATTCACACAGGCACATTATTGTAGTCTTTAGTCTAGTCTAATCTTAAAAATAACTTTCTAGAGAGACAATTTCTGGGTCTTAATGTATATGTCTTTGCTTTTTTTTGCAATCCGTTACATTCTAATTTTATTCTGCCCCAAAACTGAATGTAGATTGAATTTGTACAATTTTGTTCAGCAGCTAGTAAGAACGTTTATGAATTTGAAATAAAATTGTCTAAGGTTAATTAAAGCTTAAATGAAAGGATTGACTTGACGAGATTCTGAAAGTCAGCGACACTCTAAACAATTTTGTAACTCAATGATATCAAGATTCTGGTCAGTATTTCTGCAATTTATTTGGCCACTTTTTCAATTTCCAAGATGGCAACTCAAAATATCAACCATTATGTGACAGGCACAAATGGACGTGCATGCAACCCCTCTTCAAAATATTGGTGGTTGAAACCCCCTAGAGTCTAGACTCATATTGGAAGATGATTTTGGTGAATACCTTTCAAAAGGTCAGTCAGTATTGAAAATCCTGTGGAGCGGATTTATTCTGCATGGAGACATTATCAGTCTACATAGGCACTAACAAGAATCTTCCAATAGCGGCTACTCATGTGATCAGAAAGAAAATAATATTCTTCTGGGAAGAAAGTTCTCTTAACAGGGAAGAAAATAACTCCTAGGATCATTCCCTTCATGAGATATTGTTTGTATTATGCGGCATGGAGGGCCATTTCTGACTTATTCAGGGTTCCCAATTGCCAAGAGGTGAGATCAGATAAGCTTCTGAGTGTCACCCTTCCTTTCTTCCTCTAACACCAAGAGCTCCTCCACCACATTCTTCTTCTGTCCTGGGTTGATTGAGTCACTGCAGTGGTCACACAGAACTCAAGGATAATACAATTATGGGCACTCATTAGGGAATTTAAAAGGCTACCATGCATCAGCATCAGTAGACATTAAATATAGCTGTATCATCACTGCTCCACAGCAACCCCTCTCCTGAGTCAGGAGCCAAGAATCTCTCTGCCCTCAGCTTCTTGGCCATGCGGTCCTTGGGCTTCTGCTGCTTTGGACCAGAAGCCAGTGTGTGACTCTGTCTCACATTTCTACAGCCTTGACATTGTCCTTTGTCTGTCACATAGTCTCTTTGCCACATTATCTGGTGCCTCTGGTCTTTTCCTTGGCACTGCAGATAAAGAGCTGGAAGGTGCCCTTCCAAAGGTCCCAGGCTTTCTCTTTCTGTCCCTGCTCCAAAGATGGCTCTGGGTTGTCGTGAAAACTGACCACCTATTAATAATGTGTATACCCTATTTGCATAGTCCTATTTAATGATTTGGTGTGAGCTAAGTAGCCAAGAATAAAAGAGGAATATTCATGAATCTTACCCCACAATACAGTTACATACCCAATCATAAATAAACAGTAAAGGGCAATGAGGGTCCCATAGTGAGTCTAACATAAATATGATAATAGCAGGAGGTGGAATTGTCGTGATGCTGTTGAGTAAGTGTTGGATATATAATGGAAAGGTGAGTGGCTCAAACCCACTCTATGATCTAAAGGAGAAAGATGAGACTTTCTGTTCCTATAAAGATTTACATCCTCAGAAATCATCTATATAATTGTTATGCATCAGAATTTACTCAAGCCTGTGATTTTAGGTTTAAAGTTTATTTTGTCTTGTCTTTTGTATTGAGAATTATAAAAATAACAAACTGGCATTAGATTGTGTTGTAATTATTTTTACAGGAATAAAGATTATCAATGAAAATCCGTATCAAATACAGAGTATAAGGATAATCTGCTTGACGTGTTAAGTATGCAAAATTGACTGTGAGTTAAACAGAGGAGAATAGTGAAACTCTAGGCTATTTAATATGTCAGCTCAGTAACTCATTTCATATAATTCATAACTAATGAGCATTTCATTTCTTCTTTGTGTGAAGCCTTCCATAAGGAAACATATCACTGTTTTCTCTTAAGATTTATTTGACTTTGGGGCAAAACTGTTTAAAGTTAGTTCTTATAATTAAATTTCATTCTTCCACCTGGCATTAGAATTTCAGTAAAAATCTCATAAGAACTTATGTGATAATGATTATAGAGAGCTTCTCTTTGTTTTAATGCCATTTATTTTGCCATCTTTTACTCAAATTCTATATTAAGATATTATTTCTATATTGCATAAAATGCTTCACATACTGCTTAACCCATCTAAAATACAAAAAGGTTCCATTTCTTAAACCTCTGTTTTATTAATGCTCACTCAATCTACCACTCATTTGGTTTTAGTTGATATTATATACTATCAACATATATTGAAATTGAATTCAACTAAACAAGTATCCGTCTTTTATATATTCTACTTACAACTCAGGTTTATTTTTTTTAATTTTACATTATCACATTGCCTATCTCTATTGAGCTAAGCTTCCTCTAAATTCTTATCTATCTTTTATAGTTCCAATCATGTCAGTTTTCTCATTATTAGCAATTTTCTTGGTTGTTTCCTTAACCACAATATGTGGCTTAATTATTATATCAATCTCAAGGCTGCCAAGATCATTTTAGATGTGAAAATATCAATAGCTATGTTTGTAATGCAGATGTCCATTCATTTTATAATTAGCATATGTATACATTTTGTGTAGATTATTTATTAAATAATTGACACATAGCGACCACTGTCCAGTGATAAATGAAAACTTCCCTCTTATGTAATAGTGATTAATCAGTACTATCAAAACACAGCTGTGATGCTAAGGTTTGTGTCCACTTGACTGGGTCAGGATTTTGAGTAATTTGGTAGGTGAGTTCTCCCACATGGTGTGATATAATATAATGTGATCAACTCCATGATGTAATGAATCTACTGGAAGCTGATAAGCAGTTGTGGGGAGAATGGAGTTGAGTTTAATCCATGACTGAGGCGAGAGTCTAATGCTGTTTCCTTCAGAATATTACCTATTCATATAGAATAAACTGTATGGGGAATTATTTGGGTTTTTCTTAGTCTGGATTCTATATCTGGCTCACTGATCTCTTTCTTTAAAAATCAACCAATGAGGGCTGAGCCCTGGTGGCACAAGTGGTTGAATGCGGGCCTGCAGCCTGTGGGCTTGGCAGTTCAAATCCAGCAGAGGCTCTCAGGAGCAGCACTGCCCCACCCCCAAAAAAGTCAACCAATGACCTGACATATTTCCTGCTGATCCCAGGAGCCACTAGAGACTGCCATCTGACCTTCTGTCCTGATTTCAGGTATATATGCATACACCAGCCTGGATCTTCTTGATTATATCCTTGCTTACAGACTCTTCAGTCCTAGAAGCTATACAAAGCATGAAGAGCTTCCAGCTTATTATCAGACACATGAACATAGACTGAATTGAACTTACCTGTTTCTACAACTTTGTTCCTTGAGCACCCTTCCTCTTGATTGTTTCACTCATCTTCAAAAAGGATATTTCAAGGTTTATCTTGGAATACAATGTTGTCTTTCATGGAATTACATGCTTCCACATTGAAAAAAATCCAATAAATATAGCTATCATTAAAATGTATGCACCAGCCACCAAAACTCATGGTGAAGTTGAAGAATTACATCAACCTATTCAATATAAAACTGATTAAATAAATATGCAATCAAGATGTGTTATTAATTTTAAAAGATTGGGAGGAAAAAGTTTGGGGGCAGGGAACGGGAAGGTATGACATTTGGAAAATATAAAGTTGGTGATAGGTATAAAGCCAGAGATTGCATGACAGATTTTTCTTGATCAAAGACATTCACATTGCAAATGTGTATTTCACCAGTCCAAAAAGTGACCACACCAGTCCAAAAAGTGACCACACACATGGAATTTTCCACAGAAATAAAATCAGCTACATTCAGGGGAAGAGATGAAAGAGATGCTCAGCATCAGCAGCTAACACGAAGCCAGAGGCTGATGAGAGTCAGTCAGTCATTGCTCATATGAAATGTTAAGGTGAAGCTGAAGAAAATGAAAACAAGTCCATGAAAGCCAAGATATGAATTAGAGTATAATCCACTGGAATACCAGAACATCTCAAGAAGTTTTTTACTGCATTGACCACTAATGGTAGAAGACCCAATGAAGACCATGAAAGGACACCAAGAACATCATACATAAAGTAAGGAAAAGGTCATTAAAAAAGAAAATAAAGACAAAACCAAAGTGAGTCTCTAAAGAGACACTGAAACTTGCTTTTCATTATCATCTAGTTCAGGCACATGGAAGAAATGAGAAAGTCAAAGAGCTAAAGATAAAATTTCAAAAAGCATTTCAAGGAGATAAAGTAAAATATATAAAGAAATGTGCAGAGGTCTACAGCTAGAAAATCAAAAGGGAAGAACCCATTCAGCATAACTGTAACTCACTGAAGGAACTCAGAAAAAAAACAAAACCACAAGTTGAATTATTGAAAGATCCTATTGAATGACACATAAAACATGAAAAAAATGAAAAGAATGTACAGAGTCGCTGTGCCAAAAGAGACTATTAACAGTCAGCCATGTCAAAATGTAGCACATGATCTCCCAACATCTCTCTATGGAAGAAAGATGAAGTTATCTGTTCTTGTGGAGATTCTGGCTCAGGAACCTGAAGAACTTCTACTCTATTCTACAGGGTTGTGAATCAACTCAGTAAAAGTGGATTGGGGACTTTTTGTTTGTTTTTAATAGCAATTATCTTCCAATAGTTATAGCACTTTACAATTCTCTATTACTAATATCTGTTTCACAAAGATATTTGTCATTGTTTGTCAGGATTTACTGGGTTTTTGTGATTTTATCTCTTTAGGAATTCATTAAAACTTTTGCTTTGTCCCTTCTAAAAGAAGCTAAAGCATGTCAACAAAACAGTCCCCTTTTAAAATGAAGTCAATAAATAGAAATAGTTTTTCTTGCAAATAATGTTAAGTGTCTCTAAAATTAGTCTACTATACCTCTCTCCTTCACACTCAAATCTCCAAAGCCAAGCAAAAGCCATTTCAATAGAGTAGTTTAAGAATGATACCAACCCTTTCTGGTAGGGTAGAAGTATCCTATAGGATTTCCAAAGCTGTAAATCTTTACAGAATCAGATGGCTACATATGTCTCACACGGGATGGAGGGAGGCTTCAAACTGCTCACCTTTTGGTTACTAGATAAGTTTTTAACTTTGCTGTGCCAAGTTACCTCAAACCCCCTCCAAATAGATAACCATTTAGATTGTCCATCCTCCCTAACGAACTGAAGGAATGTCAAAGGATTGGCATGTTCAACTAAACTGCAAAGACTCTACAAATAGTAGTTTTCCTATAGCATTGGCTTAGAAACAAACCAAAAAGACTTCTAAGATGATCAGAAAGAAAGCAACATCCATCAAGAGTAGAAAATAAGAGATTATATATTTCCTATATATTTTTTGAATGGTACTAAACTTATCCACTGCCAAAACATATTGTGTGGGTGATAGGAATTTCTAGGATGAAAGTAAAATCTAGAAAAGAACCACAGACGAGCATGTAAAAATAATAATGAGAGTTTTTCACAATGTGTTGCTGTGGCAAGAAGTAGCAAGGATGGAATTTGGGATAGAGAAGCTAGAAAGAAAGATGAGTTCAGTGTCGGAAAATCTATTGCTAACCTACTTTCTACCTGTAACTTAAAACACAATGCAAAAGACTTCACACAAAGATCTGAGTTGGTCTCAGAAGTGATGGTCTAAAAATAATTTTAAACTTACTTCCATCACCACAATTTGCCAATTGCCAAGTACTCGGCTCTCTTTCTATTTAGATTTCTGATCAGTTTGTTGGATTTCATTAGCTCTGAATTTTAAATATGTATACACATATGCATATAAATTGTAACTGGTTAAATATAATAAGTTAAAAACATCAATACATCCTGTTTCTGACTTATTTTTTCCCATATTTGATCACTACATATCTGAACTGATGAAGTGAATTTAATCTGTGGTGCCTCACACATTTTTTTGCAATGACTAATCTTTATCAATCACCAAAGTTTGTTGTGCTAACTTTGAAATAGCTGTTGATAGTGTTGCTATTTCATCCAATTGTCACAAAAAAGGATTTACCCTGAGTGTTTGAAGTGTGTGTGATTATATTATTTGAAAATTACACATTTTCCAAGATAAGGATTAAACAAAAATCAAAAGAAGTCAACATTTCATTATGAATAGAAGTGATTACATGCAATCGGCAAACTTTGAAGCTTTCTGTCCTGGCACACTGAATAATCAGCTCTGTTGTTTGGTCATTATCAGAAGGGTTGCACTTTTGTAGCTTTTGAAATGCTGGCTGTTTGCTTAATAGAAGGTAGAGGGGAAAGTTTGTTTTCCCACTAACGTTTCATTGATTGTTTGCTCGTCTTTGCTCGTTGGTGACACTTTATCTCCGTGGCAGCAGGACTTTTTACCTGGCTTATATGGAGTGGTTTCATTAGAATCTCATTGATTTTGCAATTGATGAACTAAATGCTGTTATGTACCTCTTATTGGCAATTTTCTTTTCCTAGTGGCAGCACAATACTATGTGCAGTATTGAAATTGCAACATGTTGAAATAGTAAAAGAATACTTTGAGCCTATTATGAGCTGGCAGTTAATCCTTATCTAAAGTAAAGATACTTCCTGCAGCACTCCTAGCCAAGTCTTAACTTACAAAAGCTGTTTACTCATAGAACTGAGGAAAGTTTATGTAATTCATTTTAGCTGCCCAACAAAATCTTTTCATTTAGAAAATAATTTATATCCTGCTTTCTAAAATATCTTAAAATTTTTTCATGAGGGTTCATTTACTTATGTTTTTCAAAGGTGAGCTGTAACCTTATTTCAATATACGTAATGCTTCTGAATATTAATTTCTATGAGTGCTGGTATTTTTATTTTTAATCATGAACTTTTTCAGGGTGACTTTCCCATACTCAGACATTTTTGGCCCCTTCGTTTTCAAAAAAAATTTTTTTACTCAAAATTGCAATTTGATATATGTGGTAGTTCTTTATCAAGCCCACTGTAGCTCTTACCCTATTGTAAGAAAAAATACAGCATGTTTGACTTTTCATAAGAAAGCCCCAAGACTTAATGAGCTAAAGAAAGTCCTAAGTGAAATCCTCTGGCCTATTATTTTGTTGTCCATGGGATTTAATAACCATGTGGAAAGCATTGTTCAGTATACTACAGGGTAGCCCCTTCAGGTGAAATCTTAAATGTACTAGCAAGGCAGAATGGGAACCTCCTCTCTCTATTCAGTTTTAATCTCTTTCAGGGGGACTAAATTCATAGCTTCAAGTTGATTAAATTAAAAATTCAATCAAATACATATTTTTAAGTGGACACACTTGCTTTGAATGGCACAACATCGTTTGAATTACAATCAGTTTTCAGAAATAATATTCATCAGATACAGCCACTGTCATTTTCTGTAAGAAGTTATTTAGTGTGTTCCAAATTAGAAAATTCAATATGCACTCCAAAGATCAAAGAAACAAGAGTTAAAAGCAAAATAGTAATATCCTGACCTAATTATCTATGATTGTGGTACAGGGAAGAAAAGGTAGAGAATATCCTTATTTAAAAAATGTCATTTTATTATTTCTATATTTTTGAAGTTTTACTTTTATTAATTATTTATAATAACAGACACTTTATCCATTTAATATAGTAATAAGTAATACACAGTCACCTATTATATTCTTTAATGTTATGAATTGTATTAAAACTGCTAAGCATGAAGTACATACATATACAGTGGATAGAAAAATCAAAAGAGAAAATTTGAAGATGTACTGTTATTTTAGTAACAATTCAAACTTCTCAGAGAGAACCATCTTTTAATAAAATATGACATTTTCAAACTACAAATATGTAGGCATTGTAGATTTTAAATATCTAAATTAAATGTAGTCTTTTAATAATTGAATATAAAGTAAACTAAAAGACAAGGGGTGTTAGCATGGAATTGCTTTCAATGGATCTATTTTGAGAACTGATATAACTTTTCAAGTGGACAGATGAAAAAATGATATGATGAAGTAGATCTACAAACCTCCTCTTTCTGAAAATGAAGAGCTTCTGCTTTTACACATGCTCTGTCAAATGGCTTGGTTTATGTTTATGGAATGGTCTTAATTACATAAACAATAAAGCCAACATCTTTTAAATACATAGGATTTAATCATTGAGATAATTCAATATTTACAACTGAACTTTGAAAATTGTAAGGACAAGAGTTAGCCCTTATATTTGAATTCTTAGAACTTTGAATATCAATTAAGATTTACCACATGGTCAGTATTGATTATTATGCTACTTTGTTATTGTTGAAATTGTAGCAGTTCCCTGCATAGTATTACTAAAACAGAGGAAAAGGAAGAAGTAGATTGAATTAAATTTCTTTGAGCTTGAGGTTAATTCTACTATGTATAACACATTATACTTTAAGCAATGGCTAACCAGGTAGTATATATCTGTACTCATTCTGCTACCTGAAGTCCTTAAGCATGTACTCTGCTTTTAAGCAATACTGAGTGATTATCTCTCCTGACATTTCAGTTAAATAACTTTCTTTACCATCCTATGAATACATTTATATTAGTGTCAAATGCAGCCATGGACCAGTACCATTTGAAAGGAAAAAAGTAATAAAATTCATAATATTTGTTAACTATTTACAACATATCATCTTGAGTCTGCAATATATAGGCATCCAAAAATATGATTTTGACATTTTCTTATCTGGTGACGGTGCAACTAATATTTATTTTTAGTTAGGAAGAAATAGGTACTTCAAAGGTTACTCAGGGTATAGATTACTTGAAAAAGTTCAAGCACTGAAATTTTAACATTTGTAATGTAAAAGGTATTTCACTGATAATAGAATAAATCATCTTTCTAACTCCTAAGCACACCGTAGAATGATTGAAAAATTCTGTTTTAATGAATTTTAACTTCCCCCCTTAAAATTATTTCGCATAGTAAAGCCCGTTTGATATAACTGGCAGCTTTGATGATAAAGTGGTTATACGTTGAGCTGCTCGCCACCAAGCTGCTCTTGAGGATAAAGAGGAGGCTATGCTCCCTGCAAAGCGTTTGTATCCGAAACTCCCAGAGCAGTTATTTTCTGAGGGGCTTCCATAACAAAACGCACACTAAGAATTACTGTACCCAGAAATGTATGGAGCCTTTCTCATTAGTGTTCACTTAGAGTGTACACAATAAATCCACTTGTGGATTAAAATGAATATGTAAAGAAGAATAAGTAAATTTCTTATCCTTAAGTTTGGATTAAATAACAAGCTAGTTAAGGTTATGTGGAAATCTAATTTCTATAGAAGAATACAAAACATACTATAGTTGTAATGTGTACTTTTGCACCTAGAGACTAATCTATCTCTTTGAAAGATAATCAAGAGGCTTTATGTTTTCTAAGAAGCTAAGAAAGTGTTTAAATAAACATTGTTGGTAACACTTCCCGTAATTTAACGAGTCCTATCATGATAAAATAAAACCGTTTTGCTGGTTTTAGGTGCCATCCAATTGGTTTTAACTCATAGTGATCCTTGGTCCAAGAGAGAATCACAATGCTCGCTTTGGAGTCATTCTCAGCCCTGCAGCTAAGACTGAGTCCTCTGTTGCTGCCTTTGTTGCACTGCAAATCACTTCATGGAGGTGCTTCCTCTTTCTTGATGACCTTCTGCTTTACCAAGCATGATATCCATTTTCAGAGTGTGGAGTCAAACACATAAAATAAAAGTAGTTTTAGATAATTTTAAGGAATTAAGAATCTGTAATGTAGGTAACTGTTTCCTATGCCTCATCTATGTTTATAATATTGTGCATGAGAAACACCTATCAAAATGCACTAAACTTACTGTCTCTAAATATATTCTGACTCAAGGAAATCTTATACTCCTCTGGCCTTCTGATATTAAATACTTTGATGAACAGACAGGCTCCCCCTTCTTTCTTGGACAGTCTGGTAGATTCGAACCACTAACTTTGATCTTAGCCGCTCATTGAATATCCCACTAGACAGTCAGGGGTCCTTAGAAATTCCGATTATCCTCCAAAAACAAAACAAAATTATATGTTTGGGTAAATAAGTTAGTGGTTGCATTTGGACATTCATGAGCTTATTTTAATTTTCTTCAACTTCAACCTGGACTGACATATTAACAATTGATGATCTATTTCACATTTAGTCACTGGCTTCACTTTGGCTGCTAATACTGAGCTTCTCTATGGCCTCTTTCCACAGACCTAATCTATTTTATTTTTGTGCTTTCCAGACGGTGAAGTCCATAGAAAGAGCCATTGTGCTGTTAAAAAAAGATATTAATGAGAAGAAATCACTAATATTGAATAACTCTATCATGTAATCTCTAGTTTTGCTTCGGTTAACATAGCTATGCTTTTCAACCATTGTTCCTTCTTCTTTGTATCTAGATTTGGCATTCCAACAGTAATGATCAATGCATCATGATTGCATGTTTAATCAAAGTAAGACTGAAGATGGCTGTATTCTTTGAATTCTGCATCACCAGCTGTAGTGTTTGGTGCATGAACTGAAGTTCCTTGTAGGCATTTGCATTGTACTTCAAGACATATCTTTAGTTATTTTGACAATAAATAGAATATTATTCCTGTTTTTTTAATTAAAAATCATTTTACCGGGGGCTCATACATTGTTGTTCACAATGCATAAATAAACAAACTGTGCCAAGCACCTTCACATATCCATTGCTGTCTTCATTCTCCAAGCATCCACCTTCCCCTTGAGCCCTTTAATCGGCTTTTCCAACCTTTCGCCTCTTCATCTGCAATCCCTTCCCCAACAACCCTCAATACTTTATAAACTACTATTTTTCTGTCATATCTTACACTGCCTGACCTCTCTCCCAACCCACTCCTTTGATTCCCATCCTTCCAATAGGAGCTTATGTGTATATCCTTGCAGTTGGTTCTGTCTCTCTACCCCACCTTCTCTCCACCCATCCCGCAGCTCCAATCTCACCACTGGTCCGAAGGAGCTCAACCGTCCTGGTTTTCACCTATCCAGCACCGCTTCCTACTAGTGTACCTTCTTCAGTCCATCTGGACTTGCAAGGTAGAGTTGGGACCATGATGGTTCAGGAGAGGAAGGCTTTAGATACTAGAACAAATTTGTATGCATCATCACTGCTCAGCTGCCCTCTAACTGGTCTGTCTCCTCCCCATGACTCCCCTGTAAAGGGGTGTCCAATTACCCGCCAGTGGGCCTTAGTTCCCCACCCTGCTTTCCCCCTCATTCGTAATGATGTGATTCTTGTTCTTTGATGCTCAAGATCTGCTCCCTTCAGCCCCTGATTACCCCTGTAATCCCACAGGCTAGTGTGCTTGTTCCATGTGGACTTTGCTATTTCTGCGCTGAATGGTGACTTGTTTATCTTCAAGTCTTTGAGATTCCAGATATTCAAACATTTGGTAGCTGGGCACCATCGCTTCTTCAACTCTGTGTGCCTCTGTATCCATTTGTCTTCGGTGATATCAGGAATCAATTGGTCCATTGATTTTGATTTTTGTTCTTTGTTGCCAGATACCTGATTGTTTCAGCACCTCATGATCACACAGGCAAGTGAGCTTCTTTTATGGTGGATTTTGCTGCTCCTGAGCTAGATGGCTTCTCATTTATTCTCAAGCCTTTAAGACCCCAGATGCTATATCTTTTGATAGCTGGGCACCACCAGCTTTCTTCACCACTCTTGCTCTTGCTCCCTCATGTTCTCAGTGGACGCCTTGGGGATGTATGCACACAGTGATATGTGTGTTGTTGTTTTTTTCCCCATTTGATGACTATTGCCTAGACCTTTCACCACCTTGTGGCCATGCTGCTTCATGTTGTGCTTCTGTGTGGGTGTGGTCTCTTCTCAGGTAAATGGTTTATTATTTATCTTCAGTATTTTAAGACCCCAGACGATATATCCTTTGATAGCTGGGCACCATCAGCTTTCTTCACCAAAATTGCTTATGCATCCATTTTACTTCTGTGATAGTGTTGGGCCAGTGAGCCTATGAATACCAGATTCATAGAAGAAAGTGTTCTTACACTGAAGGAGCACCTGGTTGAGGGCCCAAGGTCCACTTGCTACCTTAGTATTTGACCTATAGATATGTCCTTAAATTTATTTCCTCCCCTCTGCAAGTGCCCTTTGTCTTCTTGCTCTTTCCTCTATTTCCTTCCATCTCCCTCCTGTCCCACCATCATGTTCCGCCTTCATTGGTATTTCAGTGTTTCCATACAAATTCATTGCCCTTGCTTAATCCCAACCAGCCCTCCCACACCCTCCTTTCCATCGATTCCAGACAACTTATTGCTCCCTCCACCCTCCCACCCCCTACCATGTGTGCCCCCCAGGATTCATTAGACCTGTCATTCTTTACTCCTGACTCTCTGACCAGGAGAACTCCCTTCTTGATTTGGTTCAGTTTGTTTCTTGTTTTTATTTTATTTTTTTTTTGGGGGGGGGGGGTTTGTCAATCTGCAATGCTTCCCCACCATGTTAATTGCTAAGTGTCCTGTGTTACGTTCTGCTTCAGTAGGGAGCCAGTGTGCCCCGTCCTGTTGTTGTTTGCCCAGTCCTTTCTGTGGTGCCTTGGGTCTCCAGAGGGATGTATTCCTCTGAGGATCATGTGTCGGAGTGGGAACTGCACCAGCTCTCTTCCTCCTTTCTTGTCTTTGTCCCTGTGGGTGTGGGATGCTGGCCCCTCCCCCAACCTGTTCCCTGCCACGCTCACTTCTAGGGATGGGTTCATTTGACTCTGGTTGCATCTGGTTCTGTAACTCTCTCTTTTATTGCATAGTTCCATGCATCCATGCTGTCCTCATGGTTGGGTGCTTCGTGGTAGGAACTGCTCGACCATTCCAGTTTCGGTGGAAGCAAGACCAGTACTCCCCCTGCCCTGGGTGGGTTAGTGTCCAGTTCCCTCTGCTATCCTTTCATTTTGAACTCCCTTTTATCCCCCTATCCCCTACAACCCCTCATCCTTCTCCCATTACTGTATTGTACCCAGCGTGTACCTCTCTGGTTTTGGTCCTCCCTCCTCCCTTTACCCTACATTTTGAACCAACTGTTATGGTATAGAAGTCTTCTCTTTTATAATCACCATAATGTTTGACTGATTTCACTTAACTTAATTTCCACCAATTCTTCCCATGCAGAGATGTGTTTCATGTGCTTGTCAGAGTTTTTGAGTGAGGCATAGTACTCCATTGTGTGTATGTGCCAGAGTTTGTGATTCCTTCATCGACTGATGGAAATTTAGATTGCCTCCAACTTTTTGGGATTGTGAATTGTGCTGCAATAAACATTGGCGTGCATACCACTGGCTGTGGTTTATTTCTTGTCTCTTCTGGGTATATACCCAATAGCAGACTAGCTGGATCATAGAGTAGCTCAACTTCCATTTTCATTAAGTATCACCAGACTGCTTTCCATAGCGGCTGTACATATCTTCACAACCACCAACAATGTAGAAGTGTTCCTATTTCACTACATCCCCTCCAACATTTGTTGCACTCTGATTTTATGATCTGGGCTAGCCTGAAGGGTGTTAGATGATATCCCATGGTTGTTTTGATCTGCATTTCTCTGATGGCTAGTGAGTAGGAACATTTTCTCATATATTTATTGGCCATATGGACCTCCTCCCTAGTGAAACTCCTTTTCAGTTCTTTTTCCCATTTCTTCAAAGGGTTATCTGTTTTCATCTTCTTGCAAGAAACGAGAGTATTGTAGATTTTTGTAATAAGCCCTATGTCTGTTGTACCGTAACTAAAACTCCTCTCCCAGTCTGCGGGTTGCCTGGCTATCCTCTTAGTAAAGTCTTTTGATGCACACATGTGTTTTATTCTTAGTAAGTCCCACTTGCCAATTTCGGGTTCCCCTGCATTTGTACCCTGTTCTAATGCTATTAACCTTTGTATTCCCTGGGTCGATTCTTAGATTTTCCCTGATTCTCTCGCTAATGGTCCTGATGGTTTGTGGTTTAAATTCCAGGTCCGTGATCCACCTTGAGTTGGTTCTTGTGCATGGGGTGAGGTAGAGATCCTGTTTCATTTTTCTACATGTGGATTTCCATTGTCTCCAGCACCATGCTAAATAGGGCATCGCCCTCCCACTTAAAATCAGTTGTCTATATGCTAATGGTTTTATTTCTGGGTTTTCTATTCTTTTCCATTGATCTTTGTATCTGTCATTATGCCAGCACTACGCTGTTTTGACCACTGTGGCTTTGTAGTAAGTGTGAAAGTCAGATAAACCCGCCCTCCGACTGTGTTCTTTCCATGAGGAGATCCCTGCTAAATTTGTTCTTTTTCCCTCTCCATATAAAGTTTGTTGCCAATTTTTCCAGTTCTCTGAAGAAGGTTGTTGGTATTTAGATTGGTATAGCATTGTCCTGGGTAGGATAGACATCTTTACTATATTGAGTCTCCCAATCCATGAGCATGGGATATTCCTCCATTTGTTGAGGTCACATTTCATTTCCTCTAGTAGGGTTTTGTAGTTTTCCTTGTATACGCCTTTTGTTTATTTGGTTAACTATATCCCTAAATACTTCAATTTATTCTTGGCTATTGTGAGTGGTACTGCCTTCTTGATCTCCTCTTGCGTGGTCTTGTCAGATGTGTAGAGCAGACCATTCGACTTCTGTTTATTGATCTTGTATCCTGTTACTTTTCCATATTCCTCTCTTGTTGTTAGTACTCCGCTTGTGGAGCTCTTGGGATTTGCGATGTACAGAATCATGTCATCAGCAAATAATGATAATTTGAACTCCTTATCTCCCATTTGGATATCTTGGATGTCTTTCTGTTGTCTTATGTTCTTCGCTAAGACCTCCAGTACTATAATGAATAGTAGTGGGGATAAGGGGTATCCTTGTCGAATCCCCTTTTTCAGAGGAATTGATTTAGTGTTTTCTCCATTGATTATTATGTTAGCTGTTGACTTCTCATAGGTAGCTTGTATTAACTTGAGGAACTGAGTTTCCATTCCTATCTGTCTGAGTGTTTTGATTAGGAAAGGGTGCTAGATGTTGTCAAATGCTTTCTCTGCATCTATAGATATTATCATATGGTTCTTATAATTCATCTTATCAATATGAAGTATAATATTGATAGATTTACCGATGTTAAACCATCCTTATATCCCTGGGATGAATCCTACCTGGTCCTGGTGGATTATGCTTTTTATATATTTTTGTATTCTATTGGCCAATATCTTGTTGAAGATTTTAGCATCTATGTTCATTAGAAATATTTGTTTATAGTTCTCTACTCCTGTGGGAACACTTCCCTGTTTGGGAATCAAAGTTATACTGGCTTCATAAAATGAGTTGGGGAGTTTTTCATCCTTTTCTAGACTCTGGAAAACTTTGTGGAAGATTGGTGCCAGTTCCTCCCTGAAAGCCTTATAGAATTCTCCAATGAAGCCGTCTGGTTCAGGAGCTTTTTTTTGTTGGTATATTCTTGATAAACATATCTACCTCTTTTCCTGTTATGGGTTTGTTTACTTTCTTGACCTCTATCTGGGACACTCTAGGGAGGGATTGTTTGTCCAGGTATTTGTCCATGTTTTGAAAATTGTTGAACTTGTTGGAGTACAGATTTTCATAGTACTTTGTGATAATTCTTTGAATTTCATTATGTTCTGTTGTGATTTCCCCCATTTCATTTCTTATCCAGTCTATTGTTGCTTGTTCTTTCCTTTCTTTGGTTAGGTTTGCCAGTGGCCTGTTGTTTTTACTGGTCTTTCAAAGAACCAACTTTTGCTGCATTAATCTTTTGCATTGTTTTTTGTCTTCTCTGTGGTTCAACTCTGCTCTAATTTTTATTATTTATGTTCTTTCACTGTTAGAAGAATTATTCTGCTGATTCTGTTCTAGTTGTTGGGGTTTTTGTGAGAGCGTGTGTGCTATAAGACTGTCTTCCTTTTTCATATATGTTCCTATTGTTGCAATCAGGCTACCTCTGATATCTACTTTTGCAGTAACCCAGTGATTTTTGATACGAAGTGTGTGCTCATTCTCCTTAGTTTCTAGAAATGTTTTGATCTTCCTTCTAATCTGGGTCATTACCCATTCATGCTGCAGAGGCTCCTTATTCATCCTCCAACTGTTTTCCCTTGTTTTACTACTGGTCCTTTTATTAATCTCCAGCTCTATGGCATGGTGGTCAGAGAAGAATGTCTGTATGATCTCTATGTGTTTGAATTTACTTATGCTTGAATATGATCAATTTTTGAAAATGTGCCATGTGGCCTTGAGAAGAATGTGTGTTTTTTTGCATTTGGATGGAAGGAAGGCCCAGAATATGTCTATCAAATCTAGTTGTCTTATTGTGGTGTTTAGTTCTTCAGCCTCTTTGCTGAGCTTCTTTCCCAAAGGTCTGTCTTTCTCTCATAGTGGCATTAAAGTCTCCTACTATAATTGTTGAGTCTATAACATCTTTTTTTCCCATGTTCTGAATAGTCTATATGACAAATTTCACAGAGATCTCACTTGGCATGTATATATTTATTATGCTCACTGGTTCCTGATGAAGTGCTCCCTTGAGCATTATAAAGTTCCCCTCCTTATTTCTTTTTATGGCTTGAACCTTGAGGTCTGTTTTATCTGAGATTAGGATTGCGACTCCTGCATTTTTTGAATTGCCATTAACCTGATATATCCTCCTCCAGCCTTATTTTCTTAGTTTATTCTGTCTGCAAGCTTAAGATGAGTTTCTGCAGACAACAGATTGATGCATTATGTTTTCCAAGCCAGTCAGCCAGCCCTTTTGTTTTAATGATGGAATTCAGGCCATTGACATTTAAAGTTATTACCCCAATCTCTAGGTTCATTGCTGGCCTCTTGTGTTTTGTGGTGTGTGTGTTTTCTTATCCCCCTTTTCATAGCTCTGTTGTGCTTTCAATGGAGGCTTCTTTATTGCTATGTTTCCTACCTGTGGCCATATGTTCTTGATGATTGGGGTTAGTGTGCTGGCTCCTGGGTGAGGATGGAGCATGGGATGTTCTCCTGTGTGTGCTTGGTGTGTGTTGGTGTTTTGGCCATAGTGAGTTGCCAAGAATCTTCCTCTGATTTGGGTGTCTCACAGCATATTCTTTAAGTTTGTCTTTATCTTGGTAGATCCTTATTTCCCCATCTATCTCAATAGATAACTTTGCAGAGTAAAGAATTCTAGAGGAGGCATTGTTTTCCTTCATCTTCTGGAGGATATTGGTCCACTCTCTTCTCCTCTTCATGGTTTCAGTTGATAGATCTGCACATATTCTTACCTGAGTGCCCTTATATGTGACCATCCTTCTTTCTCTTGCTTCTCTCAGGATTTTCTCTTTTTTTCTGGCAGGTGGATAGTTTAACTATTATATGCCTGGTGAGTTCTTCCTCAGGTCTAGAGCTCTCAGTGTCCTCTCTGCTTCCTGTATGATAGACTGGTTCTCATTCATTAGGTTGGGGAAATTTTCTTTCAGAAATTCCCTTGTTAAATGAACTGTTGATTTCTTCACCGTGTCTTGTTCTAGTAGGCCAATGATTCAGATGTTGTTCCTTTTCATAGAATAGCTAATTGATCTCAGGTTTCCCTCTGTCTCTTTTATTATCTTGTTTAATTGTCTTTCACATTTGTTGAAGTCAACCTGATTGTCTTCAAGATAATTGTTACGAGTCTCAGCCTCTGAAGCCCACAGACTCCCAGGTACACAGGCAACCCAGGTTCCCAGCTGCCAAGGGCACAGACTTTAAACTAAGGCCCTGGATGAAACCAACAGTACCCTTGTTGCCCTACAGACACCTGTGCACACAGGCTCCTAGAGACAGATTCTGGGAACCACAGGTTCCTGGGGTCCCAGATTCGGGGATACATAGGCTTCCATTCTGCGTAGTACTACAGCCACCCCGCTCCCACCCAGAGGCCACAGAATTTTAACTAAGGCCCGAGGTCAACCAGCTGACCTCTTATTCCCACACAGAGTCCGTGAACACAGGCTCCTGCTGACAGACGTTGGGGCAAACAGGATCCCAGACAAATATACTCCCCAACACACAGAATTGAAGACACACAAAAAACGCAGGGTCCCAACTGCTGAGGCCGCAGAAGTTAAACTAATGTCCTGGACCAAACCAGCTATACCCTTGTTCCACCATAGACATAGGGTCTTGGGGACAGACTCTGGGTCACACAAGATCCTGGGGACAAACGCAGGGGCACACAGGCTCCTGGGGACACAGAGGCTCTGAGGAACTCATTAGGCTTCCACCTTGCGGTGGGCAATAAGGAATGACTTAGCCACCCAGATTCCTTTTTTCTGCCCTGCTCCAGCACAAGGAAAACTGTGCAGTGCGTGCTAGAGAAAGAGGGCAGTGGCCTACGAGGTAGTGCAAGATCCACACAGCCCGGCTGTCACGCTAGGGAAGGTGACAGAGTCCTGCAGGGCAGTGCACAACTCAAGAGGGCCGGCTCCCAAGCTAGGGAAGGCGGGAGGAGAAGGACCGTGGGCCCATGGGATACTGAAGCACCCAGGCTCTAAAGCTAGGGAAGGCGGGAGGAGGAACGCGAGCTCGTGTGAGACTCAGGCAGCCAAGCTCCCAAGCTAGGCTAGGCAGGTGCTGAAAACTTCCCACCTGGGCCTCCTTTCCCGCCATGTCTGTGCGGAGGACTGCCTGAGCTTTCCCGGGTTCAAATCAGGGTAAATGGTGCACAGGGAGCGCTGGGCCGCTCCTTGTGGATCAGGTCCCTATAATGGCGGGGTCAAGTCCCCACTGACCTAGCAAGCGTGGCTGCCTGGGGGCAGGAGGCAGAGCAGTCATTGGCCGTGGGTGCACTGGCTACAGGCAGTGGAAACCGCTAGCTGTTCGTCCCTGGATGTCTTGAGGGAGCGAGCTGATCCCGCAGGCACAATCGCCTTTGTCCTCCTGCACGGAGGAGATCCGTGGGAGACACGCAGCCTCCTTCAGGTGGGTGCTGAGAGTGGATCGCCTCTGTGGGTGTGTAGTGTTCTAGTCCAGCTCTGGGGGGCTCCACACGAAGGCCGTCCAATTCGCAGGGCCTGGGTTAGGCAATAGATTGGGGTCAGTCCTGGCTGACCGGAAGGAGCACAAAGGTTGGTCCGCAGTGAGAAATCTCTGATGTAAGTACCCAGACCTCTGGGGCTTAACAAAGCAAAAGTGGGGCAGGGTCCCCTCCTGGCCAGGGAGAGCCCCTCGTAGGGACCTTTCCACTCACCAGAGCACTTCCACGCGCCCTCCTTGACACCATACTTACTGGAGTTTCCCATTTGGGCTACTTATTTCGGAGCCATCTTGGACCTTCCCCTCTCATTCCTGTTTTTTTTTTTTGCAGGCATAATAAGCCATATTATTTTATGATAGAATAAGGTCAACACGGTTCATTTTAGTTATTATGTAGGATATCTAACTTTATTAATTTAATTTCATTTTCATTACTTCCACTTTTTTACATTCACATATTGGACAATCCGAATTTAAATTTTTAATGGAATAATATTGTGTTAGAGTTGATTATGATGAAAGCTGATTCCATGCCTGTGAAATTTAACTGGTCTATTGACTATTTCAATGACTGAGTTTATTTTGAGTGGGTTTAGAGGGGACAGAGGAGATTGGTCACCTGGTCTTTCTTCCCAAGAAACTGAGTGGCTTTAAACCTTCTATCATTTGTTAGAAGTCAATTCTGTAAGCCTTTAGTGATACTCTACTTGACACTCAATTAAGTCTACTGACATCTCATTTATTCTCCTTTGATCACCCTTATAAATTAATCTAACTAACAGGGTTATTCCATATCACATTATCTTGACTGTATTGTGTTCATCAATTTTATAGCTCATATATATGTATTTTTTAGTTTAAAATTTTAATTTTATTAAATTTTATGACTATTAGAACGAATTTTATTTTTAAGTAAATGTCTGCTTCCTCCAACAGAAAGCTCTCAGGTTCAGAGTGAATTCCAACTCTTTGTGACCTGATCATATGTTTCTGAAGCTACAAAAAGAAATTCACTTTCCGTACAACTGGTGTATTCTCTTGCTTAACATTGTATTCCCACGACTTAGGAAAGTGTCCGGGAATAGAAAGTTCTAACCGGTTATTTGTGGAGTGTATAAGCCCCAGTTTACACTTCAACTGACTACACTTTTGGTATATTTCTTTTCATGTAGGTACTCTCATCATAATTTTTGTTCTTAAAGTATAAACTGCCATTATGATACAACATCTGCACTACTCATATTTACTGGATGTGTCATTGTTGTTGCTGTTGTTAAGATTTTTCTAGTAAGTAAGTTATTGTTGTTTGCTTACCACCATCTCTGGTCTCTAGAGACTAGATGCTCAGGGTAAGGTCAATCCTCGTTAGGACAATAAACACTCTCCAGAGTCTTAAAACTAAATATCCTCTGAAGACTTCTTAAAAGCAAACAATAGTTTAGCCTGAAAGCTTTAGAATGTCTACTTTGAGCTTGTCCATGTTTAAAATCTATCTGCAAATGGTCACGTTTACAACAGCAATTTGAAAGTTAGGGAGATGTGTTGCTGTTTTTCAGTGCCATCCAGTCAGTTCAGGGTCAAAGTGACCATATGCACAACAGGAGGAAACCCATTCGGTTGCTGTGTCAGCTTCACCCTGGTGCTGTGCCTGAGCCCACTGTGGCAGCTACCATGTCAATGTATCTCTTTCAGGACATTTCTCTTCCCCTTTACTAAGCATGATGTCTTTCCACAAGAACTATTCTCTTATGGCACCATGTCCTATGTTGTTTTGAGATTCAGCCCATTAACACTGGCTTGACAGACCTGCTATCAATTTTTTTTTTGAGCTCAGCAAATTGGTTGCTAAAAAGGTACCAGTAAGCAGAGTTCTCTTTAAGGTGGTTTGTTGAGCAGCTTCCCAATGTCCAAATCACAAATTTACATAACATAATCTGTTTTAACATCCATCTCTGCCCCAAGTAATCTAAGTGCGTACAGTAATGGTCATTCCATCAATAGGTATAATAAGTTAGACAGAAGTATGCTCATAATACTTATTCTTTTATTTCATAGAACTTTTTATACATTTGAGAGACTAATGCATTTTTTCTCACCCTGAATTTGTGACTTCAGTTAATAAACATATATCATAAATAGAAAACATGCCAAGAGAGCAGTGATGGCCCCCCAAAAAAGAAAAGAAAACATGCCAAACTATTAGAAAGTGACAAACTGAAAACATTTTTTTTTTAAATAAAGTGATATCCTGTCACTTTGT